>WAAF01013955.1:2766824-2813461 GCA_013400475.1 Tricholaema leucomelas
TCCAGTATCTCAACATCTCTCTTGAACTGAGGAGCCCAGAACTGGACACAGTACTCAAGGTGTGGCCTGGCCAGTGTTGAGTACAGGGAAAGAATAACCTCCCTTGTCCTACTGGCCACACTGTTCCTGATACAGGCCAGGATGCCACTGGCTCTCCTGGCCACCTGGGCACACTGCTGGCTCATCTTCAGCTACTATCTACCAGTACCCCCAGGTCCCTCTCTGCCTGGCTGCTCTCCAGCCACTCTGTCCCCAGCCTGTAGCTCTGCTTGGAGTTGTTGTGGTCAAAGTGCAGAACCCTGCACTTGGCCTTGTTCAATCTCATCCCATTGGCCTCTGCCCACCCATCTAGCCTGTCAAGGTCCCTCTGCAGGGCTCTCCTACCCTCCAACAGATCGACACCTGCTCCTAGCTTGGTGTCATCTGCAAACTTACTGATGCTGGACTCAATCTCCTGGTCCAGATCATCAGCAAAAAATTGAACAGGACTGGGCCCAGCACTGGTGAAACACACTTTGTCAGAGTTCTGTGAACAACTTACTACAAAATGATCCAACAGGAATTTTCTCATCAGGGATGGACAAGGGGGAGAACTGGAGCTTGAAATGACCTGCAACTTGTACCTCTTGCTCCAGGTTCTTACATCTAAGGAGGTACTTCAGATGGGAAGCTCGTCAGCAGCCAACAAAACCCATCTACCCAAGGGGTTACTTCAGAATAATCCTGCCCTGTTTTCCTCAGTGTTTCTATGAAGAGCCTGCAGAAATCAGCACTCCAAAAGCGTTGTCCTTTTGCCCAAACTGATTTGTTCCTGTGGTGGCTTAACATCTGCAGCTAACAGGGAGGCTTCAGTTAGTCTAATAACTAATGAGAATGAGTTGTCTGGCTCGAAAAATAAGGGGAAGCATGCTGCACTTGCTTTAGATATGTGATAGGATACATAACTAAATTAACGTGTCCGTAAGCAAAGGACTAGCTGGACAGTATCTATAGCGGCAGTCATTGTATATGACAAGCTTCTGTAGCCAAATGCTGGCTCTATTGAAATCCATCTGTGTTTTACACCCATCTCCTGCAAGCCCAGGGTTTCACCCCCTGTGAGCAGCACACATTGGGAGACATTAACATTTTTTAGTTATGTGAACTTTCACTAGTAGGCTGTAATTTTCCTCTCACTGCCTGGAGCCTGTGAGAAAATGCAATTTGCTGGAAACAATCATAAAAACCTGAGGAGGTGAGAACTGGAGCACACAAATGGTTTCCATGTAATAGGAGAGAGACATAGTGTGCTCTCCAGGAAAAGGATTACTGGAGAAGGAAAAAATCTTTGAAGGTTGCACTTAATGCAGAGTTGCAGTCTAAATGACAAACAGCATAGTGGGATGGATCAGTACAAAGGACAGCAAACAGCAACAAAAGACATTCACAGAAATACAGGACAGAATCGGACCTCAAGAAATTATCAAGCCTCTTTGCACCGAGGCAAAATTAACCTCACCAAGCTGATTTTTCACTGACATTTCTCTAATCCACACTTTAAAACCTCCCTTGAAACACAGCACAACCTCCCTGGTAGGCCTTTCTAGTATTAGAGCACCCCTAGGATTATAATTTCTTTTCTTAAAAGTCTCCCAATTTCTCTGCTGCAAATTTCTCTTTGCTCCACCCCCCCACCCCCCTTTTTCCCCCCTCCTTTTCTTATCATGAATAATTGAGCAAGATGGTGTAACTAGAATGTGTCACATAGAAATTATGTATTCAGTTACTTTGCTGATGGGACAATTATAGTCCTTGGTAAGTAACTAGGAGGCTACCCTAATATTCTGAAATGTGAGAACCTTTGGAGAACATAGTTGACCATTTTCTTCATAATGAAGAATATATTTGAGATGCTCAAAATAAAGTACTTGTCTAACCCCCTCAAGCATTCTGCTCTTCAAGCCCTGCCTGCCCTCTGCAAAGGGGTTTTGCTATGTTCTGTCACCTCAAAAAAGGATGTTGTTTAATTAATGTATTTAATATTCCATTGGACTTGCCAGTTTGGAAAATTGTAACAGAGCCAGATAGTGTCATTATTGGTTTAAAAAAAAACCCAAAACCCCCAAACCAACCAAAACTATTTGTCATTACTGTTCCAGTAGGACGTTCTTTCATTTTCATGTTCACAACTTCTCTACTCTTACACCTCATACATATTTCTGTGATGGATAAATTCCTGTTGTCTAGTCCCAAACTTCTCACTATTTTCTCTCTCTGAGGACTTCTGTTGCCACCACTTCAATTTGTTCCTGTGAGTCACATTCACCAACTGAAGATAGGGCAGGACAATGGTGAGGCTGAGGCTGAGCAGCTGATTCCAAAGAGAAAAGATAGAAGAGCTCAGAGATGACAGACAGCCATGGTGGAAGGACCCTTTCCCCAATTGCCCCACCCCCTCCTGAAGTATGATAATTTATTAAAGAGCAATCACACCAATGTATATTCACATTGGGTTGGCTGATGAATACTCCAAGCAGGATAAAAGCAAAACCTTAGCAAGTGAAAAATAGACAACAAATGATGCAGCTTCTGAAAGTGGCAGCCATGAGCCCCATGGGTACTGAGTCTCTTCTGACAGAGAAGAATAATTCATATTGTCTCTGCTGCCAAGAGGGGAGTTGGAGGGGCTGGGGAAGCACCTGCTGCTTCTGAGTGGGACTGAAACTCCCCAGCAATAGCTGCTTGGCAAAGCAAATGACCGAAGCAGAGCTCTGGCAAAGAACTCTGCAGCCATTGCTGTTAAATGGGCTCACTTCTTCCCTAGCAGTCTGTTTCACTAGAAAACTCTTGCCTTGCTTTAACCTGGAGCTGGCTGTGAGAAGGAGCTCAGTCCTTACCTGGGTGTAGAAGATCATCTATCCAAGACATAGTTAACCAAATGGATACCTTCTGCTGTGATTAGAAGGAAAGAATTTGTCCCCTAGGAATTTACCATCTCTCTCTCTTAGACTACTGGAAAGAGTCCAGTGAAGGACTGCAAAGATGATGAGGGACTGAAGCATCTTTGTTACAAGGAAAGGCTGAGAGATCTGGGGCCATTTAACCTGGAAAAGCAAAGACAGAGAGGGAGTTGTATCAGGCATCGAGAAGATGGGGCCAGACTCATTTCAGTGGTGCCCAGTAGTAGGAAAAGGGACAATGAGCACAAACTAGAACATGGGAAGTTCCACTTAAACAGTATCACAGTATCACAGTATCACCAAGGTTGGAAGAGACCTCACAGATCATCAAGTCCAACCCTTTACCACAGAGCTCAAGGCTAGACCATGGCACCAAGTGCCACGTCCAACCTTGTCTTGAACAGCCCCAGGGACGGCGACTCCACCACCTCCCTGGGCAGCCCATTCCAGTGTCCAAACATAAGGAAAAAAAAAAGTCTTTACTTTGATGGTGATGGAGCACTGAAACAGGCTGCCCAGAGAGTTCTGAAGACTCTTCTGGAGACTTTCTAAACCCTCTTGGATATGATCCTTGGCATCCTGCTGTAGGTGACCCTGGTTTAGCAGAGTGGTTGAACTAAATGATCTCCAGAGATCTCTTCCCAGTGCTCTATGATTCTTTGTAAATATTTTCTCACTGAGATCACTAGCAGCAGCTCCTGGGAGAGGAGTCTACTTGTTCAGTGAAAGAAAATGGAAGAACAAAGTGTGCATGAAGAAATAGCAGAAGGCTACCATTAGTGGGACATCAGGGCAGGCCTGCTGCATCTTGCCATTGTTTTAATTCACAGGCACAATACTGAAGTGCTTCCAACATGTCATTAAGGTATAACCAAACCATATCTTCCTTAGGCGACCATGTGCCATTATTCCCTCTTCCCCAGACTTAGTTGTTGATGCTTTTGGGGATTATTTTTCTTTTACATCTCATCCTTTCTGCAAATTTTCAGTTTCTGTTGCTCCTCCACACACAAAAACCCAATCACATGAAATTCAGGACATTACTTTTGATGATAAGAAGAGGGAAAAATTACATTAAGTTAAATGCAAGGAGCATAAACAGCAGAGTGCATTATTTCCTCCAGGCCAAACGCATCCTGGGCTGCATCAAAAGATGTGTTGCCAGCAGATCAAGAGAGGTGATTCTGCCACTTTACACTGCTCTGGTGAGACCTCACCTGGAGTACGGCAACAAGGTCTGAAGCCCTCAACACAGAAAGGACATGGACTGGAGGGAGAGAGTCCAGAAAAGGGCCACGAAAATGATCAGAGGGGTGGAGCACCTCTGCAGCAAAAATAGACTGAGGGAGCTGGGGATGTTCAGCCTGGAGAAGAGAAGGCTCCAGGGAGACCTAATAGTGACCTTCCAGTACCTGAAGGGGGACTGCAAGAAGGCTGGAGAGAGACTGTTTACAAAGGCCTGCAGTGACAGAACAAGGGGCAATGGCTTCAAACTAGAGCAGAGTAGATTTAGATTGGATATTAGGAACAGGTTCTTTACCGTGACAGTGGTGGAACACTGGAACAGGTTGCCCAGAGAGGTGATTGGGGCCCTATCCCTGGAGATACTCAAGGTGAGGCTTGACAGGGCAACCTAATCTAGTTGAGGATGTCCCTGCTTACTGCAGAAGGAGTTGGACGAGATGACCTTGAGAGATCCCATCCAACCCAGACTGTTGTATGATTCTATGATTACCATCCTGGCTTTGGCACACAAACTATCACCCTAATTACAGGACCATTCTGAAATACAGGTTCAAGTAAAAAAAAATGAAGAGGCGCAGCTGTAGGAAACAGATACAATGGAGAGATCATCCATGAAACAGAGAAAGCAGAAGTGTTCCCATCTGAAACATGCGCAGCATATTGCTTCTATAGGGAATACATACATATGCAGAGCTGCACACACACAGAAAAGTATGCAAAGCAAATTTAGGTGATAGATTTAAACTGTTTCTCCATTCTGCACCATTTGTTCATCTCCATCAGATGTAGACCCCTTATGAAGTGCTGAAATAGCTGCCCTGACACAGACAGACTTGCTAAAGATGAAGAAGTGCACTTTTTACTCAGCCAGCTTCAGAAAAAAGTACTTTTTTCCTCTAGTCATTCTCTGGCAAAGTGCAGTATATCTAATTCTGCTAAATTCCAAAACACACTCTGCACCGAACTACTTGTAGGTGTAAAGCAGAATGTCAAGGATGAGTCAAGGATTAATACCTAAATTATAGACTGTGAAATGGGAATTAAATATCACGTTAAGAACTAGGAAGTATTTACCTAGCCTGATGCACTGCTGGCATTGTAATAGGCAAAATGCCATTCCTTTTAAAGGGAATTCTTTAATAGTCCCAGGCTCAAGCAGGAGCACTGTGCAGGATGGAGTGGCAATTCAATGACAGACTTTTGCAAACTTCTGTGTAACTCTTGTTCAGACAAGTACGAGGCAATGCTTCACTCATACCCACTTCTACTGCTCTGCAGAACAATAATGAATTTAAGATTGTACTTAGGTACCCAGAATAACAGACACTTGACTAGCACATTTCCTTCAAACATACAGCTTCTTTCATTACTATACTGTAAGATTATCAAGCAAGAAGTTTTCTTCTTTCACTGGTCCACCTCTTAAAAAATTTCCACCTCATTGTCCTGATTTTCATCCATCCTTACAATGCTTTCCTTTGCTTTCTCAAACAAAAAACTCCATAACTTGGCTATCTTAGCAGTCTTAACAAACCAAACACCTATAAATGATGCTGTCAGTGCTTCCTACATTCTCATTTTCACCTTTTCCTTTTAATCTTTAATTGTCAGCTCTTTGTGGCAACATCACTTCTTCCCTATGTGCATGACAGCCCTGTAACCATACTGGGAGCTTTTAGATTCTCTCATAACAAAATAAACCGAGCATAAAAGATTAAAGTTTTAATTGGCTTTTTAATTTCTCTCTGTCATTAAGCACATGGTAAAGGTTTGAAGATCTTTTTTATTAAAACACCACTGAGTGTGTCTCATGTGGTCATAGGCTAACACATGGGAGTGAGGATTAGGGACCATCTTTTTGGAGTATCTCTGTCTCACAAGGACAGTCCCTGAGACCTAAGGCTGTTTAGCCTGGAGATGATTTGCCCTTCACCCAGGGAAAATCATGCCTGACAAATTTAGTGGCTTTTTGTGATGAAGTCACAGCAACAGTGGGTAAGGGAAGGGCAATTGACAACATCTACCTGGATCTTAGTAAGGCATTTGACTCTGTCCCACATGCCATCCTGGTCACCAAACTGAAAAACATGGACTTGATGGGTGGAGCACTGCTAGATAAGAAATTGGCTGGATGGTTGCTGACAGAGAGTTGTGATCAATGGCACAATGTCCACCTGGCAACCAGTGACAAGTGGCATCCCTCAGGGGTCAGTGCTGGGACCAGTACTGTTTAACATCTTTGCCAGTGATATGGACAGAGGAATTGAATGCACTCTCGGCAGGTTTGCAGATGACATCAAGGTCTGTGGCACAGTCGACTTGCTGGAGGGCAGAGATGCCATCCAGAGGGACCTGGACAGGCTGGAGAGGTGGACCCAGTACAAACTCAGGAAATTCAACAAGGCCAAGTGTAAGGTCCTGCACCTGGGTCAGCACAATCCCAAGCACAAATCCAGGCTGGATGGTGAATGACTGGAGAGCAGCCCTGAGGAAAAGGACCTGGGGGTCTGGGTTGATGACATGAGTTGGCAGTGTGCATGTGCAGTCTAGACAGCAACCATGTGCTGGGCTGCATCAAGAGAAGCGTGGCCAGCTGGGCAAGGGAGAGGATTCTCCCCCTCTCATTAGACCCCACCTGGAGTACTGTGTGCAGTTCTGGATCCCCCAACACAAGAAGGACATCGAACCATTGGAGTGAGTCCAGAGGAGGGCCACAAAGATGCTCAGAGGGCTGCAGCATCTCTGCTATGAGGACAGGCTATGAAAGTTGGGGCTCTGCAGCCTGGAGAAGAGAAGGCTTCACAAAGACCTTGTAGTGGCCTTCCAGTATCTGAAGGGGATCTACAGGAAGGCTTGGGAGTGACTATTTACAAGGTCTTGTAATGACAGGATAAGGGGTAATGGGTTTAAACTGCAAGAGGGGAGATTTAAACTAGATGTCAGGAAGAAGTTCTTTGCAGTGAGGGTGGTGAGACACTGGAACAGGTTGCCCAGGGAGGTTGTGGATGCTTCCTCCCTGGAGGTCTTCAAGGCTAGGTTGGATGAGGCCTTGAGTGACCTGTTCTAGTTGGAGGTGTCCCTGCTTATGGCAGGAGGTTGGAACTAGATGATCTTTAAGATCACTTCCAACCTAAACCATTCTATGATTCTAAGACTGAGATTGCTTATCGATATCTAAAGGGTGAATGTCAAGAAGATGGAAGCAGGCCTTTTTCAGTGGTACTCAATAACAGGACAAGGGACAATGGGCACAAATTGGAACACAGAAAGTTCCACCTAAGCATAAAGAAAAAAATTCTTTCCTATGAGGATGATGGAGCATTGGGCCAGGCTGCCTAAAATTATTGTGGAGCCTCCCTCTGAAAAAGTGCAAACCCTGCCTGTATATGATCCTGGGAAATCTGCCATAGGTGACCCTGCTTTAGCAGGGGATCTGGACTAGGTGATCCCCAGCGGTCCCTTGCAACCTCCTTGTTCTGTGATTTTAACAGAGCTTAGAAACAATTCTCAGTGGCTTCCGAGAGCTTTAGTAATCTCTTTGTGGTAGTTTGAGGGGTCCTAGGTCTCCTTTAGCAAAGCCAGGGGGATGGACCTACTCATCCCAGGATATTGTAATGTTGTTATTCTATTCCACTTTCCAGTATCATAGGATGCCTTTTAAGGCAGCACCAGACTGATATCCTTCATTTCTCCTCCCTGCCTTTTCTCCCTTGGCTTCTCTCTGGGAACAGTGTGCATTCCTTCTTAGCTCGTGGTTTGCTGGGGAGATGGCTCCCAGCTGGCAGGGAACTGTGAGCTGTGTCATGCGGCCTGCTGAGGCCTTGTAGGCCCCAGCTGGGGAGGGCAGTTTTGGCCTACCCTCAGGCCGACTGAGCGTGGAAGGTGTGGAGGATTCTAGAAGTCCTGTTTGGGCCTAGTGGGTTTTGCACTTATTCTACCTGACTGCCTTTTGTATGTATGCTCTTGTAAATAGAATCTCTCTTAAAACTTACAGTCAGTGTGCAGTATCCTCATTCTTACTCCTGGAAAGGGATCAGAGTCATTTCTGTCCTCCAGTCCCGGGTAGCTCCTGGCCTCCAACTGGGACACTGTGGTTTACTAATCAGGTCCCAGTGAGCCCTGTGCTGCTCCAACCACATGCTTCAGTGGTGAATGCTTTGCACTGTTCATTAGCTGCTAACAAACTGGATACAAAAATAAAACTTTTGAAAGCAGACTTTTAAATAGACTTGTGAATTGGTTAAAGAGAATCTTGCCAAAAACTGATCTTATTTTTATTATGGGGGAAAGGAAGTTCACCAGTGAAACGGTTCTGGAGACCAAACTTCTGAAAAACTTACATCTTTATAAAGGAAAAATACTGAATAGGTACACACACACACACACAGAGACACACAGAGACACTTGTTTTTAGCGGACTCTATTAAATATCACATCTTGACAGGAGCCATCTCTGACTTGCTGAACTTCAAAGCATCCATTTCATCACAAGCCTTAGGATGGCTTTCGCTCTGCATTTTGCTCTGCTAAGCAGAACATCATTTCTAAAGAAGGTAACCTGAAACAACAGAGATGAGAACTCAGCAGGGAGGTTTGTGTCCTTGGGCTTTTGAGAGTTCCTAGATTAATGCCAGGACTAAGTTGACCGCAGAAGGCCCAAGCTCTCCTTCAAGCAGGCTGCCCTCTCTCCTCTGTCTTGTTTTCCTTCCAGCTATATATTATGGAGTCTCAGGCACTCATTTTGCTGTCAGCGTAGCTTACTTCATCTAATAATGTGGATGCGACAGAGAAATACCCCTTTATCTGTAGGTACAATTCTACTGTCCATCTCGCCTATAAAGACTGGAAAAGTGACTAAGACTGAACTGGCCCTGAGTACATGTAAACGCAATCAAGAAAGTAAAGCTAGTTTGATACCTGTAAGGATGCAGGCTGCTGCATTTTGAATATACCAAAATACAGAGCATTGTAATTCTGTAAACTTCAAGACATAAAAGCTTTCATCATCAGTCCAAATATCTTTTAGCAGTCTATAATCACAGAATCACAGAATTAACCAGGTTGGAAAAGACCTTCAAGATCCTCAAGTCCTACCTATCACCCAAAACATTCTAATTAACTAAACCATGGCACTAAGTGCCTCATCCAGTCTCCTTTTAAACACTTCCAGGGACATGATTCCACCACCTCCCCAGGCAGCCCATTCCAACGCCAATCACTCCTTCTGTGAAGAACTTCTTCCTAACATCCATCCTAGACCTGCTCTGGTGCAGCTTGAGACTGCATCCTCTTGTTCTGTCACTGGGTGCCTGGGAGAAGAGACCAATCTCCACTTGGCTACAACCTACTTTGATGTAGTTTGCTTTCACTAATTGACCAAACATAGCTATCCGTCACTGTGCTTGCTGATGTGTGTTAGTCCTATAAAGCCAAGCAGAACCAACATCTTACAAAACAGAATCGCTGTGGTGAGTAACCTAATGGCAGGGATGATCACTAATTTAATTATTGCTATTCTGCCTTAAGTCCATCCCCCAGTCACTCCTGAGTATCGCACCAACAAGACAATTCACAGTGTAGCTTTCCTAGAAAATAATGAAGTAGCAGATACGTAATTATGGAACCTCAGTTTTGGGGTTTTTTTGTGTCACTGTGCCAAATGCAAGCACCTGAATGGTGTCAAAGGCTGCCAGCAACTTACTGAGAGCTAAAGAAAATCAAAGTACTCAAGGTTTATTCAGGTGATTTGCGATGTGATGATAAAGTAGCCTCACTAATCTCAGCTATCATGTTGAAAGTAGGATTTCACAAGATCACTGTGACTAATTTAAATGTTATTAATTCCAGATACAGGAAGAAGATTGAAAAGTGATTCAGAGGAAGAACTTGGACTGGAATCTGATGTCAGTAGTTATATTTCAACAGCAGTGTCAAGGGAAGCTTGCATCTCTGAAACAGGTCAGCACCACTAAGATACACATCAATCCTTGAGAAATTGATGCACAGAAAATGGCAGACATTGCTCCTGTTGGAATTTTCTGAAATGGGAAGGAGCATTGTTAAACAATTAGGCTGATGAACTTTGTGAAGTGTGGCTTCTGGTAAGATTTGGAGAAAACAAAATGTATTGGTGTCATAAAAAATGCCCACAATAAAGCACCAGAGAGAAGACCTTCAGCCCTGTTCCTGTGTCTGCAAGAGGAAACCCAAGGGGTCTGCGAAGCTGGTAGAACTGGAAGGGAATTCACATGCCTGTTCGGATAAAGGCTATCACAGATACATAATTTGCATTTGCCTTCATGTGAGCTGATCCTCTTCTTACTACCCCCAACAAATTAGGACAAAACCTAAGACAAGTATTCAGAGAGTCATGTGGAAACCTGTTTTGGCATTAAAGGAAGAGTATACCTAACAGCCATTAGCAAAAGCTTGCCTCCACTGGGGACTCTTAGCATACATTTGGTGTAGTTAAATTAACCTTCAGGACAAGACTTCTAAACCTGACTTTTAAAGTTAAAAAAAAAAATTCAATACAGCATTTTCCCCCGATTTCCACTTTGCCCTTCTGCTTGCCTTTTAGCATGGTCTCATTAATCCACCCACTTCCTTCGTTCAATAAAAAGAGACCTCCACATAGGGAAATGTCTGTTTCAGATGATTTACCATGTACAAAGAGGAAGAAAGCATTACTACAATGTTTCTAGTAATGGAAAATTTGATTTCTTGGGCACAAATCAAAAGCAAAAGCATGATGAAGATTATTGAAAAGGAGAAACAAGATTTCCAATATCTTATACTCTGATGAAACAAAAAACGAAGTTCACAGAATCACAGAATGTTAGAGGTTGGAAGGGACCTCCAGAGATCATTGAGTCCAAGCCCCTTGCCAAAAGCAGGATCCCCTAGGGTATTCCGCACAGGAATGCATCCAGGTGGGTTTGAAAGTCTGCAGAGGAGACTTCACAACCCCTCTGGGGTTTAGATCTAGAAGCCTCTCAACAGCTATCAAGAGACCAAGCAGTTCCAATGCTGCCACAAAGGAGCCAGGGACTATCTATGAATTCTACTCCACTGCTGTAAGCAGAACAGACTTCCTCTAGGGCTCCAGGCTGCCTATTTATAAGTTGGGGCAAAGCCATTTTGTGGCTAAACTTTTGCCATTTTTCTGATTCTCCTAGATTAATGAATTGCCCATAAGCGTCCTTGTGAAGGTTTTCCTGATCAAATTAGAACCCAAATTTAATTAGTTCATATGTGGTTTGGGGGCAGGGCTTTTTGGAAATAAAATAACTACATATTTTATAATTCCTGCCAATTGCCACAACTAAATCACCCTCACTGAAAGAAGTGAGGAGAAAGAAGTTTCTCCTCATGTTGAGGTGAAGCCTTCTATATTCCAGTTTGTACCCATTGCTCCTCATCTTATTGCTGCTGACCACCAAAAAGATATTGGCCCCATCCACTTGACACCCACCCCTCAGTCTCTCTCTGTAGGGGAGATACTCAAGTCCCCCAGTCATCTTTGTGAATCTCCATTGGATTCTCTCCAGCAGGTCCCTGTCCCTCTTGAATTGGGGAGCCCAAAATTGGACATAATACTCTGGGTGTGGTCTCACTAGGGCAGAGTAGAGGGGGAGAAGAACCTCCCTAGACCTGCTGGACATGCTTTTCCTGATGCACTCCAGGGTGCCATTTGCTTTCTTGGCCACAAGGGCACATTGCTGGCCCATGCAGAACTTACTGTCCACCAGGATTCTAAAGTCTCTCTCCATAGATTTGCTCCCAACAGGGCAACCCTTAACCTGTATTGGTGCCTACTGTTATTCCTCCCCAGATGCAGGACCCTGTGCTTGTCCATATTGAGCTTCATGAGGTTTGCCATCACTCAGCTCTCCAGCCTATCCAGATCCCATTGGGTGGCAGTACAGCCATTCAGAGAACGCTGTGTAGAGAATCATAGATTGCTTTAGGTTGGAAAAGCCCGTTAAAAATCACCTACTCCAACTCCCCCTGCAGTAAGCAGGGACATCTTTACCTAAATCAGGCTTTCCCAAGCCCCATTCAACCTGATCTTGAACTGTTTCAGGGATGGGGCTTCTAGCATCTCTCTGGATGTGTCTCTGTGTGAAGAAAAATCCTTCCTTGTATCTGATTTTCCCCTCTTTTAGTTTAAAGCCATTGTCCTTCATCCTGCCTCAACAGCTCTTGCTCAAAAGATTGTCCTCATTTTTTCTTAAAGTCCCCCTTAAAGTACTGAAAGGCTACAATAAGGTCCCCCTGCAGCAAATAATCATCTGAAAGAAAACAGCAATGAGATCATAAAAATGGATAAAGTCTGTGTAATCACAACAGAAACGAGGGGGAAAAAAAATCATCATTTTAGTGTACCTTGGATTTTGCATTTAGTTATAGAAACTGCTCTGCACTTATTTCAGAATAACACACAATCACAAAACCAATCACGTTGGAAAAGACCTTTGAGATCATCGAGTCCAACCTATTGCCCAACATCGTGTAATCAACTAAGCCATGGCACCAAGTGCCACATCCAATCTTTTTTTAAGCACTTCAATGGATGGTGACTCCACCACCTCCCCAGGCAGCCCATTCCAATGCCAATCATTCTTATTGCAAAGAACTTCTTTCTAACATCCAGCCTAAACCTGCCCTGGCACAGCTTGAGACTGTGTCCTCTTGTTCTGTCACTGGTTGCCTGGGAGAAGAGTCCAACCCCCACCTGGCTACAACCTCCTTTCAGGTAGTTCAATAAGGTCTCCCCTGAGTGTCCCCTTCTCCAAGCTAAACAACCCCAGCTCCCTCAGCTGCTCCTTGTAGGGCTGTGCTCCAGCCCTCTCACCAGCCTTGTTGCCTTTCTCTGGACACATTTGAGCATCTCAATTTCTTAAACTGAGGAGCCCAGAACTGGAACAGAACTAGAGAATTATGTGTTTCATGTCCCTGACTGAGTTTGGGCTTCATACTTCTTAATTGCATTGTGTATGAAATAAATATGTCTTTGGAAAGGTATTGTAAAGCCTCTTCTGCTTCTGTCATCAACGAAGGTTATCCATTCTTTTTAACTAACTAGTATTTTGGCTGCACAAAGGATGCTGATACTTGATTCAAACCCTATTCTCTTTTCAACTATATCATACTGGTCTGTGACAGCTCTTATCTAAATGTCCCTGTTTCATAAGATTTATCTCAATCATAGCAACATGCAAGAGAGACAGACACGCAACCAAGTGGTTTCCTTCAAACCTATTCCTGCATCAGCCCCTACCAACTGCTTGAAGTTTAGGTAATTAGTTCAATATTTGCTACACTATTGTTAGGATTGCTAATAACATACTCAATTGCTGCACTGTTTGACAAACACAGCATTTTAAATTGAATGTTGCTGCTTTTTTTAATAGGATGTCATCAAATATGCATACAGTCTCTCTAATACCAATGTTACTGTTGCACAGCTCTTCTGGTTCTCCCCTTCTTATTCCCCTGAATTCTTCTTTGCCATCACTGAGAAGCATCAATACTCCTGCAAAGGCTGATTAGCATGCAGTGACTCCATACACAGGTTGGAAGGCAGAACTAGCTGAAAGTCCCAACATGTGCCTAGATTATGCGTTTCTCTGTACGTGCAAAAAGAAATACTTGTTCACGTAACTCTGATACTTCTGTTGATGCTTCTGTCAACATCTGTTCACAGAAGTGGCTATTGGCATCCACTTAAGCTGCAAATCACTATGCAAATATATGCAACTGCAGTGAAGGAAATCTCTAGAAGATTTGAACAAACTCATTTACTTTTTTGGAGTTAAAGCGTTGAGGTGACTGACAGGTCCATTGTGGCAGCCCTTGGGGAAGCTGCTTGCCTGCTTTTTCCACTTGTAACATAGAATATTATTTGAGTGCAAGAGTGCATCATGGCAAACCAGCAATTCCCAATCCTGATAGCATTTTGCCGGTCCCCATTTCGTTGCAGAAGCAGCAAAGTATGTCCTCAGGGGAATGAGGCCTGGACAACAAAGCTGATATGAAATGGAAAGGACAGATCCTCTATTAAGAGATGATGCGCTTGACACCATATAAGAATCCTCTAAAGACACCTTTATTAGTATCAATTCTTTGTTTATACTCATGAAGACATTTAAAAAGACAAATGGCTGTGGTGAAAATGATGTTCTCGTAGCTACTTGTTAGTGGAGCTGGTCAGCTGCTCAAGATGAAGGTGTAAGCAGGACTGTCCTGACTGAGACAGACATCATACTGCTCCTTAAAGGAAATGCAGTACTCTCTACTATATTCCATATTCTGTTTACTATATAAAATATAGCATCTGTATGGTATTCTGCAGCTGTCTACCTCCAAGGTTTTGGTAGCTCATACAGATACAGGGACAAGAGGTGAACAGATATGTTTTTTACTATGTCTTCCTCCCCTTCACAGTGCATGTGCTGTAAAGCGCAGTTTCTTTCCCTGCCTCTCATCTTTGCTGTGATTGCAGCAGCCAAAGCAAAGAGGGAACTTATACGATTCACTTTGAGAGACAGAGGGAGTTGTGCTGAATACAGTAACACAGAGTCCCTCAAGTGCTATGTAAAAATTGCAGACCAAAGAGTGAGCAATGCCTTAATCTGCACTTCTGCTTTATCTTTAAAGCTTTATTTTTTTTTTAATTTAATAGTCCCTGCATACTTCAAAGTGTCCTTTTTCCTTACTCCTTCTGAACTTTAGGAATAAATATTATTTGATGAGAAGGGCTGCTAGTGTGGATTCTAGCTTTTCAGGACTGATGTTAACAGCTTTAAACAACCCATTTAGAGATACTGTTTAATATCGAGTCAGCTGCTTCTCCACTGCATGTTGTACAATAAGCAGAAGTAATCTTGTCCTCCAGTCATGCACTGTCAAACAATGGGGGGTGGGGGGCTAAAGCAGTTGCATCAAACACAGGCTTAAGCAAAGGCAGACCCCACTTTAAAAAGCAGATTAAGCATGTGACAGATGCTTTGTGGTAATTTATGAATAGTACGTGCTGACCTGTTTTTTATGATGTTGGTTGTATGATTATTTCGGTTTGATTTAATTAGAAGACACCGTCAAAGTCAGACATGCTGTCCCTCGGGTCAGTTTGTGATAAAACCTTAGTTCTCAACTTTGTAGGATCTATTTCTGGGCTCCAGCCAAGCTGCTTTAATTTTTTGGTCACTCTGGAGACTAAAAACACTCCAATAGCCATACCAAGGGGTCCACAAAGCAATATGCTGAAAAGCCAAGGAGATTGTCGTAGAGATTCAGCTGGTGAAGGCTGAAGGGAACTTTTACCATCCTGCCTCTGTGTCACGTTGAAAAAATAAAAGATATTCTGGTAAGATGGAGCACCTAAAGTCAATTCTCCTCACTTTATTTCCTCTGTATTGCTCACATTATTTTAAGACCTTTACATGCTTAGGATAAATTGTAAGTGCCCACAATAAGAGCTTGAGGGATTTGTGAGGTATCACAGCCCTTGGCTGTGAGGGTATGTAAATCATACTGTTCTGCGTCAAGTGAAGACACTAGCCCTTGTGAAGGGACTGAGCTCAGACACACCAGATGTAGCTAGCTCTAGTTGATATAAATAGCAGCTTAAAGTTTCATGATTAAAATAATCTGCCCCTCACATATGGAAATTTTGAATGCATTCATACATGAAATAATCAACATGAGCTGATTTCCTTGCTGTTGATCTGTTACCATAGATTACTTGCTATAAACCACCTGGGGAAACCTGCACAAGGGCAGGAAGGAGGAACATAGGGTTTCTCCAGTAGCATCCAATCCTTCCCACTGTGAAAATGAAGTTCTGCTATGGCATATCATAACATTTTGATCTCCTGTTCACCTAGACAGGGATCTTTTAGGATATGATGAGGTTTGACAATCCCTCATAGCTCAGTTTCTGTGTGTAACAGACTATGCATAGGTCAGGAGAGTGGGCATGGGCAAAGAGGAAAAGGAAATATGTGACCAGGTAAGTTGCTACTTGATATGCAACTGAGAGGCACAGTCAGACTCACAAACCCACAAGTACCTTGGGTCCCAGAAGAAAGAGGAAGGCAGTGGAGTGCAACACACAGCAAAGCTCCCAGCCAATTCAACAGAGTCAGGATTTCCTTTGGGAACTCTTGATATTTCTGTTATTACTTCTCCTAGCTGGCCGAGTCACATCACGTTGGCCTGCATGACAATGTTCAGTCTCCCACAGTCAGTGGACATGTAGCCCTTATACAGATCAGAAATTCAACCTTCAGCTTTATCCAGACTTCTGTGCATGTTGCTGCTTTAGTACATGACAAATGGCTCCATTTGAACATGCTCTGCCATCACAGACTGACATCTTACTGCTGACACTGACACACAGCCTTGCCCCTCTGCTCACTCACTAGTTATCCATTTGCTGGGGATAACCTCTCTAAACCAGTATTTACCCTGACATTTGAAGGATTATTCAGGGCAGCAGGCTGTAGAGGTAAAGTGTTATTAATGTCTCCCGCCACATCCAGATCATAGATGGGCAAATTTTTTGCCTTAAACATCAACTGAGAAAGATTCTATACAGAGTTACAGAAGTATTTTCCTAAAATCATAGAATGGCTTGGGTTGGAAAGGACTTTTAAAGGTCATCTGCCCAACTCCCTTGCAGTGAGCAGGGATGTCTTTAACTGGATCAGTTTGCTCAGAGACCCATCCAATATGACCTTGGAAATTTCCAGAGATGGGGCATGACTGAGTAACCGTCACCAGTATCTCACCACCTTCTTCCTTATATCTACTGAAGCAAACATAGAATCATAGAATCAACCAGGTTGGAAGAGACTTCCAAGATCATCCAGTCCAACCTAGCACCCAGCCCTATCCAGTCAACCAGACCACGGCACTAAATGCCTCATTCAGGCTTTTCTTCAACACCTCCAGGGACAGCAACTCCACCACCTCCCTGGGCAGCCCATTCCAATGCCAATCACTCTCTCTCTGTGAAGAACTTCCTCCTAACATCCAGCCTATACAACCCTCAGCACAACTTGTTCCCTTGTTCTGTTGCTGGTTGCTTGGAGAATAGACTGATCCTCGCCTGGCTACAGCCTCCCTTCAGATTGTTGTAGACAGCAATGAGGTTTCCCCTGAGCCTCCTCTTCTGCAGACTAAACAACTCCAGCTCCCTCAGCCTCTCCTCACAGGGCTGTGTTCCAGGACCCTCACCAGCTTCGTCGCCCTTCTCTGGACACCGTCCAGTATCTCAACATCTCTCTTGAACTGAGGAGCCCAGAACTGGACACAGTACTCAAGGTATGGCCTGGCCAGTGTTGAGTACAGGGAAAGAATAACCTCCCTTGTCCTACTGGCCACACTGTTCCTGATACAGGCCAGGATGCCACTGGCTCTCCTGGCCACCTAGGCACGCTGCTTGCTCATCTTCTGCTACTATCTACCAGTACCCCCAGGTCCCTTTCTGCCTGGCTGCTCTCCAACCACTCTGTCACCAGCCTGTAGCTCTGCTTGGAGTTGTTGTGGTCAAAGTGCAGAACCCTGCACTTGGCCTTGTTCAATCTCATCCCATTGGCCTCTGCCCACCCACCCAGCCTGTCAAGGTCCCTCTGCAGGGCTCTCCTACCCTCCAACAGATTGACACCTGCTCCTAGCTTAGAGTCATCTGCAAACTTACTGATGCTGCACTCAATCTCCTGGTCCAGATCATCAGCAAAGATATTGAACAGGACTGGGCCCAGCACTGACCCTTGGGGGACACCACTAGTGAAAGCTGCTAAGTGGATCTGGCACCATTCACCACCATTCTCTGGGCCCAGCCCTCCAGCCAGTTCTTGACCCATATCAGAGTGAATCTGTCCAAGCCATGAGCTGCCAGTTTTGCCAGGAGCTTGACATGACAAACCCAAGAAAGTAAAAACGTTGTACTGACATTTTTCACAGTGATGTAATTTGCCTTTCAAGCATAAAACTTTAACATTTGAAATGACTCAAAATATATTTAAAAAATATTCAGAAAGCTCAGACTGAAAGCACCATTCTGTGTCAGACCAATCAAGACACTTCTTCACAAGTGATTGCTTTCAGTTCTGTGAAAGTTTTTTTTTTCAATATTCTTCAGCTCAAATCAAAATTCTTTATTTTCCTGTGACTGACAGAAAAATCATGAAACCCTTCTTCACATTCAGATGTAATCACAGAATGTTAGGGGCTGGAAGGGACCTCAAAAGATCATCCAATCCAACCCCCTGCCAGAGCAGGATCACATATACCAAATCACACAGGAACACATCCAGAGGAGTTTTGAATATTTCCAGAGGGGATATTCCAGAGGGGAGTATTTCCACAACCCTCCTGGGCAGCCTGTTCCAGGTGTTCTGTCATCCTCACAGTGAAAAAAAAATTTCTCATGTTTCCATGCAATTCCCTATGCCTCAACTTCCACCCATTGCCCTTTGTCCTGTCATTTGGCATGACTGAGCAGAGCCTGGCTTCATCCTCTGGCCACTTGCCCTTTACATCGTTATAAACATGAATGAGGTCACCTCTCAATCTCCTCCTCTCCAAGCTAAAGAGCCCTCACTCCCCCAAGCTCTCCTTGTAAGGAAGATGTTTCACTCCCTTAATCATCTTTGTGGCTCTATGCTGGACTCTAAGCAGTTCCCTGAGGTCCTTCTTGAACTGAGGGGCTCAGAACTGGACACAATACTCCAGATGCAGCCTCACCAGGGCAGAGTAGAGGGGGAGGAGAACCTCTGTTGACCTACTAACAACAGCCCTTCTAATCAACCCCAGAATGGCATTGGTCCTCTTGGCCACAAGAGCACACTGCTGGACCCAGTTTAAAAGAATATTTATACTTGGTCTCAGAATTAAGGGCTTGTTAAGTACCAGTTCAGGTTCTGAACTATGAATGCCAGCTATGCTGAACTACCAAGCTTAGCAGGACCTCTCCAACACTCCTTTCTTCTTTTCAGCTTTTCTAAAGGGGATTTTTCTTCATTGCTCAGTGGGAAAAAAGGATGACTGTTTTAGAAATCAGGAGAAGATTCATACCTTTCATAGATGCTGTTCCTGTCTTTTTGATCATCAGAGAGAGAAAATAAAGCACCATCTGTAAAACGTCTGTGCTTGGAGATAACATGAGTTCTCTTGGGGACCCAAAGGGTTCTTCCCCTCCCATCTTCCCAAAGAGGTATAATTTACTGATCTAAAGACAGAGACACAAGTGAAAAAATAACAGAAACCAAATAAAGAGAAGAGCCATTGTTCCTCCTCAACACAAGGGGGAACTTCTTTACTGTGAGGGTCACAGAGCACTGGAATAGGCTCCCCAGAGAGGTTGTGTGGTCTCCTTCTCTGGAGACTTTCAAGGCCTGCCTAGATACTCTGTGAGTATTGTTCTGCTCTGGCAGGGAGATTGGACCCTATGATCTTCTTGGGTCCCTTCCAACCCCTAACATCCTGTGATCCTGTGACCTTACAGGAGGCACCTGAGCAATGAAGTTATTCACTCTTCCCCCTCCTGTCTTGCTTTAGATTACTTACTGATTTCTTAATAAGCAGTCACACACTAAAGTCCAGTTCTCCATTTTTTTCTGTAGTTCAAACATGTTTTGGAACAGATTAAGCTCCATTTGTACATACATATATTAAAAAATAACACATTTCATTAAAAAAAAAAAAAGAGCCATTTCAAGCTGCTTATGTTTTATCCCTACGCATACGCTTCACACATCGGAGGAGCAAGCCTGCACAACCAACCACAAGTGGTTAAGTTAACAAACTCCTAGCACCGCTCCTTTGTTCAGCTCCCATAAATTTCTGCTGCTGGTGGGTGTAAGTCTTTTGAACTTCTTGAAAGCAACAAAGAGGAAAATGAATATCGGTGTGCTTTAACCACATGCTCTCCTGGGCTGCAGGCAGAGCAGCTTTTGACTTGCAGAGGAGCAATGTGCACACGTCCAAGGACATGCTGGTGAGCAGCTGACAGCATTCCCTGGGGATTCCCTGCCTATTCTTTATTTGGTTAGCACTTTCAATGGAACACTTGTATCTAGAGTATCCAAATGCTTCAGACATCACTTAGTTTACTTTCCTGTTCAGCAAAGGGGGAAAAAAATACCTTGAGCTTTGCTCTGTGAAAGTTGAGATGGACTGGTGTGACCAGAGGGATGCTGGAGACTTTGCCTACCCTTCCACGAGAGAGGAATTGCCTTTCTGTAAGAGGTGCTGATTGTATTCCTCATACCCATCCTAGCTTCTAAACACCATGAAATAACAGCTCTCTTGTGAGCTTGTTCACAGAATCATAGGATGTTAGGGGTTGGAAGGGACCCAAAGAGATCATCGAGTCCAACTCCCCTGCCAGAGCAGGACCATACAATCTATCTTAGGTTACAGAGGAACACATCCTCTGTTGTGAGGCAGAATGCTTGTCTAATGTCTTGTAACAATACTGACAAACAGAGTCGTAATGAAGTATGTCCAAGCTGTTGTGTGGCCAGAAAAAGAAAGGAAACTACCCTTGCTATGACTGCAGGACAGAAGTTTTTCAATATTTTAGTTTAAAAGCAAACAATTTGGAGAGGGAAGGAAGGAAATTTGAGGGAAGATGTAGAAACTCTAAGGAAATCCTATTTGCTACTCTTTGTTGACTTACTCCTAGATGTTACAATAAAATAAACACACCCCCCCTCATTAACTCAATTTCATGTTGCACCCAAGAAATCCTGCTCCAGATCAGTCAGAAAAGGACACATGACATTTCTCCCGCATGTTTGTATAACACACAATGAAGTTACTAAATTGTTTAGCTAACAGAAGAGGTAAAGTCTGCAGCAACATGTCCTGCTTCTGTAACAGACTAGCTAAGGGTGAACCATTCTGCCCAGTTGGAGACCATTTCCTCTTCCCATGGGGATCAGGCAGGGCTCTAACCACACCTGGATAACTTTAGTCAGGCTGAGCTCATAGTACTCCATGGTAGCAGAGAGCCTCCAGAAGGTCAGGGGTTGCTTAGGGGCCAGCTAAGAGAAAAAGTAAACCCAACATATGCTGTACCCATAGTTAGTCTCTTCCCACACATCCCACGTTTTGCACATTTGGTTTCCTGAAGTCAGGAAGAGAAGGAAGGCTTGGCCCTGCACCGCTCCCTGAGGAAAGGCTGCTGCTCTGCCAGCCTGTCTCTGACTCACTGTTGTGACAGTCAGTATTAAAGCTTAGGTAGTTTGAAGATCAGTGGAACAGAGGCATTTGAAAACCCTGTTATTTCACCTGTACCTTTGATTTTGAAATAACTCTGCTACTTCAACAAGTTTTGGCATTATTTACCACATCAGCCCCTTGAATGTACTGAGCAGCATTCCAAGATATTGTAACTCTCCTTTTTAAAAGTGGATTTAAGCCATTACAGTCAACACATAAATCCTTCTTAGTTTGTGGATTATTGACCAGATAGGCCCAAACAGCTCCATCTGTCCATTTAAATGAGCATGGACACAGTGACTGTTTACTGCTCTCAATCCTGTCTTTCTAAAGTGCTTTCTTCCTCTGTGTGCCTGAAGTTGGGTATTTGGGGATAATTGATGGCTGAGTTCTTGTCTAAACTCTTTTAATTAGAGGGCTTTCCATGGCAAACTGCCCACATATAATAGCATAAGCAAGTACACCGCTACTTGACTTGGGAAATGAAGTTGCTGGCTTAGAGCCAGCACATAGGAGTGATGTAAAAGTTGGTGGACTAGAGAAACACGCGGAAGTGAAAAGGGACTCCCTTTTGAAATGTTGATATGAATCCAGTCTTGGCTAATGAAGCTTTTCTAGCCCTAGAGAAAGTTACTTTCAGATATCTACTTGAAGTGGTTCTTATGAATGAACTAAATTGATACTCAAAGGGACATTTGTTGAAGTGAAAACAGGAATTAAGTAGCTCATTACCTGTTGATATGTGTCATGCAGAGAAAAACAGGCATTATTCATTAGTCAGTATTTGTTGGCCAAATCATTTACAAAGACTAAGTTAATCATCTTGATGTGTTGAGTCAAAAAAAATCTGATGAAAGTATTAAAGTGCTATAAAAAGGTTTCTCACGCAAAGAAGCCTGTTCTGCACCACAGGTATTCTACACACAGAGCTATTACTGCTAAATGATGAACTGAAAAGGCTGGAGAACAAATACAAAGATAATAGTCTGCAAAATTTGGCTCCTACCTCAGCCCGATGAATTCCATTGCTCTAGCTTTGTCCTCTTCCTCTGGGTGAGTCACTCCACCAGCAGGTCAGGCCACACTATGTGTGGCTATATCTTCTTGGTATGCAAGAAGGCTTTGCCTCTGCCATGGCTGGCTTCTGTTTGCAACACAAATTAATGGGAAAGAGAAATTTTAGCAAATGAGCCCTGAATAATGCTTTAAAAAAATCCTCTCAGATAATCTGTGATAGCTTTTGTATACATAGAGATGTCTTGGGTCTGACACTTGGAAGAAAGTGTTTCTTGGTTGCTTATACTTTTCAAGGAGATTCATGTTTTTGATGCAGAGCTAAACATATGAATGCACTGGACACCCAGTTAGTTTTTCAGGGATGGTGAAACTCATGAAAGTGGGGGAGGATATCTTTGGCAAGCTGTAGTTCTTGAAAAGAAATGTCAGATGTTAGGAGCTTCTCAAATCCTGAACTAAGGTCAAACTCTGGGTGAAGCTGCCGCATATGTTTGATCCTACTGTTTCACACAGAATCACAGAAGGTTAGGAGCTGGAAGGGACCTTGAGAAATCATCCAGTCCAATCCCCTTGCCAGAGCAAGATCTCCTATACCAGATCATACAGGAAAGCACCCAGGTGGGTTTTGAATATCTACAGAGGCAGAGACTCCATAACCCCCCTGTTCCAGTGTTCTTTCACCAGCAGTGAAAAAACTTTCCTCATGTTTCCATGGAACTTCCTATGCTTCAACTTCCACCCATTGCCCCTTGTCCTCTCATTTGGCATCACCGACCCCAGAACCTGGCTCCATCCTCTTGGCACTCACCCTTTATATATTTATAAACATTAATGAGGTCATATATGAAGGAGTTGTCCTGGGTATACTTTCATGAATAGAAACAGCCCAGACCAATTACTGCTCTTTCCCCCCCCCCTGCATTTCTTTAAGTCATCTGGACCCTCTGACCCCTTCTCAGGGTCTTTGACTCACTGTAGTAGATTTACGCAATATCAGTGACAAAATCTTGTCTGAAGCAGAACTGCTTGCATGAAATATTTCTTCCCTGGGGTGAAACTGGTAAGCACCTTATTTCTTAAATTGACTCTCTTACAGCAGTTAGATTACAGAATCACAGAACATTGGGTCTTGGAAGGGACCTTGAATGATCATCTTGTCCAACTCCCCTGCCAGGGCAGGATCACCTAGAGTAGGTCACACAGGAATATGTCCAGACAGGTTTTGAATATCTCCAGAGACAGAAACTCCATAACCTCTCCAGGCAGCCTGTTACAGTGTTCTATCACCCTCACAGTGAAATTTTTTTTCCTTATGTTCAGATGGAACTCTCTATGCTCCAAGCTTGCACTCACGGCCTCTTGTCCTATCATTGGGCATCACTGAGCAGAGCCTGGCTCCATCCACCCTTTACATATTTATAAACATTAATGAGGTCACCTCTCAGTCTCCTCCTCTCCAACCTAAAGAGACTCAGCTCCCTCAGCCTTTCCTTATAAGGTTTATTGCATCCTTGCTGCTGGACAGTAAGAAATGTGGTGGCTTCTGAAGACAATCCATCTAGGAGCTTGTAGCAGGGAGCAGCATCCTGCCTGGCTGAGGCAATTTGAAATTCCATCCTGTTATACAAATTTGAAGCAAAAGTTTGAAGTATTTAGGAAATTTTCACTCTGCTTTTGACAACAAAATGAACAGTCATTTTTTGGGGTAAGCACATGTGATCCTGACATGCTGGATACTCAGCCTAATGGAAAAAGAGAGTGATACAGATGTTCAGCTGCACCTCGACCTACTGTTTTAGCAGCAGTTGTGAAATATTGATATGCTTGAAGGTACAGAAGATAGTGATAAAGAGCATCTCTGCAACATTAAAAATTAAAGCTCTGCTCTCTGCAAAGTAAACAGAAGGCTGCCTTGCATTTGGCATATAGATTCTCCATCAGCTTTGGGGATGTACTGAGAATTTCCAGTGAACATTGGTTTGCTTGATCATAAAATGCCTTCATTTGGAAGGGCCTTCAGAGATCATCTACTCCAGCCTCCCCACCATGGGCAGGGATGCCTCTCAACTCAGCTGCTAAAGGTCTTATCCAAACTGGCCTTGTACACCCCCAGGGAAGAGGCATCTACAACCTTCCTGGGCACCTCATTCCAGAATCTCACCACACCTCATACTGAAGAACTTCCTAAGCCTACTATCCCTCAGTTTAAAACCATTCCCTCTTGTCCTATTGCTAGACACCCTTACGAAAACTCCATCTCCAGCCTTCCTGTCAGATCCCTTCAGGTATTGGAAGGCAGCTCTAAGGTCTTCTCTTCTCCAGGATGAACAACCCCAGTTCCCTCAGCCTATCCTCATAGCAGAGGTGTTCTAATATTAACTAGGATTTTTATCTTACAGAAGTGGCAGCTAAGCATCTGGTAGAGAATCATCTAGAATATAGATGTGTGCATGTATACTGTATTTTTATATATATATATAGTATGTAGATATACTAAAACTGCAAGTATCAAATTCTGGAACTATAGAATGATGTGGGTAGGAAGGTTCTTTTAAAAGTCATCTAGTCTAACCCCCCTGCAGTTATCAGGGACACCTTCAACTACAGCAGGTTGCTCAGAGCCCCGTCCAACCTGGCCTTAAATGTTTCTAGTGTTGGGGCATTTACTGCCTCTCTGGGCAACTTCTTATCACCCTCATTGTAAAAGATATTTTTCCTTTTAGCTAGTCTAAATCTCCCCTCTTTTGGTTTGAAACAATCATCTCTTGTCCTGTCATGACAGTCCCTGGTAAAAGGTGTGTCCCCATCTTTCTACAGATCCCCTTTAAGTACCTAAAGGCCACAATAAGTTCCCCCTACAACCTTCTTTTCTCCAGACGGAACAACCCCATCTCTCTCAAACTTTCTTCATAGCAGAGGTGTTCTATCATTTTTGTGACATTCTCTGGAGATGCTCTAACAGGTCTATATCTTTTCTGTGTTGAGGGCTCCAGAGCTGCACACAGCAATGCAGGTGGGGTCTTTCACAGAGAGCAGAGTTAGACAGGTAGAATCCCCTCTTGCCTGTTACCCATGCTGCTGGGGATACAGCCCGGGATATGATTTGCCTTCTGGTCTGCAAGCACACAGTGCAGGCTCTCATACAGCAAATATGTTTGTGACAGATTTATGCTTGTCCAAACTTACTGAGATGCTGAAAGTACTCAAAGCTCTTTTGGAAGTGGAGGCTCCCTGTACATGACCATGACCTCTCCACTGGGGAGTGGAAACAGGGCTCAGTAAAGAAAGCTCATCTCCATCACCCTGACTGAACATGAAATTAGAAGGGAACATATCAAATACTCACTGCTCTAACATTTTGGTCATCAGGAGGAGATTTTGGTGTATCAGTGGAAGCCATTTGATAATGTGGCTGACATTCAATTCGGCAAGTAAAGTAGTTTCTGAGGTTACATTTTCAATAAAGGTTTGTCTAGTTAGGCTATAAAATTGAGCTTATTAATTGGGCACTAAAAAGCCAGATTTTGGACAAAGTTTTTTAGCAGCTAGGACAATAAAGTGGTGCCACTTAATTTGATAGGCTAATAAAAAGAAGAGACATATTGTAGCAGATTGTGAGCTTTTAGACTGTATAATTCATGAGGCTGAAATTTAAGAGAAAAGATAGTAGACAATTCCTCATAGGAAACTTTGGTCCTTAGACCGATTTATGCTTGCTTTGTTTGAAATCTGGACAAAATAGATTGCAACATGGAAGTCTTTCCTCATGAAACGAAGCAATACAAATTCAGGAAGGTACCAGGTTTTGAACTTGATGGTTACAGTCTCACAGCATACTACTAACTGGGAACACTGGGTGGTAAAAATCTCATTGCTACTTGGAATTCTTTTAAGCTATACTGTAGTGATGTCACTTAAAGGGGAGAGATTCATCCTTTGAGAGGCAAACTGCTTTCGTCGTATAGTCCTTTTCCTGTACAGGGACAACTGGTACTGGCACAGGCTGGTTCTCCAGTGCAGCTGCCATGCATAGCAGTTGGTCTGTAAACAGAGACCTCCTCTTGCCCCTGAATGTGCTAAACAGTAACGAGATGGGCTTGGTAGGCATAGACCCATCCCCAACACATTGCAGTGATTTAGATCTCTTGGGAATTTCCAGGCTGATAACATACTTTTCCCAAATAGTTTCCTAGCTTGTCCAGAGTTTACACTTGTTCAGGGGTGAAATTCCAAGAAAGCAGTGGTGACCATTGCTCTAAGCACTTGCCAACAGTCTCCCACACATCTCACCACTCATAATTACCCAGCTTCAGAGTATTCTTGGGAAAGATCTGTGTTACTCTGGGCAAAATCTGGACTATCAATTGGGTGAGATTACATCTGAAGAGACTGGCTGGTGGAATGGACTGATCTCAGATGGTCTCAAAGGAGGAACATGGCCTGGCTTATGAGGACTTTATCGTGTTGCCCTTTGCTCCCTCAAGAGAGGTAGCTGACTGTGAACTCTGTGCAAATAAAGAACAATGTTTGCAGAAAGGATGCTTCTCCTTTTAGCTCTACAGCAGCTGTAAATGCTGAGGATGATCAAGCTCTTGTTCATCTCTTAAACACCAGAAAACTTCTGTGGCAGAGCTGTCATAAAGGTTTATGTTCATGTAGCACCTATAGGACAGCATGCCAGAAGATACTTCTGTGTGCTTCTCTAATAGAAACAATGAGTGAATAATCACTGGCAATATATATGCAAATAGGCTTTCTGAAGCATGTAGCCACAAGACAAAGTTTATCAATCAAGGACAGGAAGGAAATGTGAGCAGTCCCCAGAGACTGAGTCCTCCAGAAGTGCATGAAATCAATCTGGCATCCTGTGAGAGACATAAATCCAGTTACCTACGTCCATCCAAATATTCACCCTTTCACCGTGGAGGCATTCTGGAATGAGGATTAAAAGGGGTGTTTCATCCCTGAAATAGTCACTTTGCAGTAAGAAGCCAAGGAGAGGCTGATCATTGTTTTATCTGTGCTGAGCAACATGTGTAAGCAAATTGCAGATAATTATGACAAAATACTATCAACAATATGACAGTCTCCTGTCGTGTGCTGGGGCATTTGGCACACAACACTGCCGAGCTGCATGTTTGTTCCCTTTCTGATGCATTGTGTTTGTGTTTTTCCTGTTGCTTTGACTCATGCTTTTGATTCAATAAAGGTTTATTACACTGTTGTTTTGTACACTGCTCATTGGTTTATGCCAGAGGATTGAACTCCAGTAGCCAGAATCTCAGCTTTGTTCATCCTTACTGCAGAAGCTGCTCCCTGCTGGAAGCGCCAGTCTCTAGGGAGAGAAATAAACCTAAGCAGTGATATTCCCCAAAGGAGAGGGATATACACACTACTGAAGTGGAAGGCAGGTGGAGATACCTCCACAGAGGAAAGAAAGGTCAGTTTGCTGAGAACTTGCTAGCAACTTTCTACCAGACTTAGATTTTGACACTCATGTCCTGGACATGCAGGCTAAATCACATGTGCCTTTTCAGGGACTAGTGCTCTGTCCTTATTTCAACCTTGCCAGCAAGACCATTTCTATTGATTTTTGCAGCAGATGGCAAAACCTGCAAGACTAAAGGCTGAACTCTCCATGTAAGGAGAGAAGTGAAGGGGAAAAGGACCTGGAGGTCCTGGTGGATGGAAGGTTGACCATGAGGCAGCAATGTGCTCTGGTGGCCAAGAAAGCCAATGCCATTCTAGGGTGTTTAGAAGGGCTGTGGTTAGTAGGTTGAGAGGGACTCTCCTCCCCCTCTATTTTGCCCTGGTGAGGCCACATCTGGAGTACTTGTGTCCAGTCTTGGGCTGGAAGGGACCTTGAAAGACCATCCAGTCCAACCCCTCTGCAGAGCCTATACGAGATTGCACAGAAACGCATCCAGGTGAGTTTTGAATATCTCCAGGGAGGGAGACTCCACAACTCGCTTGGGCAGCCTGTTCCAGTGTTCTGTCACCCTTAAGGTGAAAAAATTCCTCCTCATGTTTCCATGAAACTTTCTCTGCCTCAGCTTCCACCCATTGACCCTTGTCCTGTCATTGAGTATCACTGACTAGCTCCATCCTCTTGGCACTCACCCTTTACATGTTTATAAACATTAATGAGGTCACCCCTTAGTCTCTTCCTCTCCAAGCAGCAGAGCCCCAGCTCCCTCAGTCTCTCCTCAGAGGAGAGGTGTTCCATTTCCCTAATTATCTTTGTGGCTCTGTGCTGGACTCTCTCAAGCAGCTCCATGTCCTTCCTGAACTTGGGGGCCCAGAACTGGACACAGTACCCCCGATGTTGCCTCACCAGAGCAGAATAGAGGGGCAGGAGAACCTCTCTCAACCTACTAGCCACAGTTCTTTAAATACACCTCAGAATGGCATTGGCCCTCCTGGCCACAAGAGCATACTGCTAGCTCACATTCAACCTCCCATCAACTAGGACCCCCAGATCCTTTTTTTCCTTCACTGCCTTCCAACAGGTCAGTCCCCAGCCTATACTGATACCTGCAGTTGTTCTTTCCCAGGTGCAAGGCTCTACATTTGTCCTTGCATTTTATTAAATGTCTTCTTGCCCAACTCTCCAGCCTGTCCAAATCATGCTGCTAGAACAAGGGCATACAGACCCCTTGTACCCTGCATCTTTAGTTTTGAGGTCAAGCCACTGGAGATCTTAATAGAAATAAAGGAAAAATTGCAAAGCAAAGTGACACTCGAGGTGTTTAACATTCACGCAGTGATGCTGTGGAAGGGGAGAACAAAGGCTGCTGCCTCTCCACGAAGGCAATGAGCCCTCTAGAGGCAGCTGCAACCAGAGCAATCCCACACATGATGGTGTGCCATGAAGGGAGAGCTCAGCCTCGTGTCTCAGGCCTTTGCACCTTCTCCCACAGCCCTTCCCTTCATTCCTGTCCCCTGGCACCCATCTCTGGTCCTACAGTAGCCAGGAGATGTCCAGGGGGCAAGAAGGTGCAGCTGGGTACAGACACAGCAGCATTTTTTCTTTCTAAAGACATGGAAAAAATGTTTGCAGGTTGCTTGCCAGTATCTTATGTTTTGACCATTAAGCCACCCTCATCCTGTCAGACATTTCAAGAACTGAGGAAAACGACTTCTCTCAGCTACTCAATAATCCTTTCACGGTCAAACTATGTGCCAGGTGAATCTAATCACAGTTAATCTTGGTCCTTGTTAAGAGTTATTAAGTGCAGCATGCATAACCTCCCCTGCCTACTGGATATCACCAGGCCATTGCCTTCCTCTCAGTGTTTCCTCCGTAGCAGTGAGGAGGGGGAAAAAGCAGCAGAAAACTACTGGGGGAGCAGTGCAGGATGACAAGCTGCAGAGCAGATTCAACGTAGAAGATGATTCTTTTCTTACTGTTAATGGATTAATTGAAAACACAGACTCCTGCCCATTGTATCTTGGTGTGAAGGGTTACAGCTGGGCTGGCCACTAGATGAGTGACAAAGGGAAGAGAAAGGTAATAAGGGAGCAAGACTGGTGGTTTAAAAAGGAAAAGCGAGACAGCTTTAATGAGAATAATATCAATAAAATGAGACAGATACAAACCAATATGGAACCCAACCCCATGATGGTAATTACATTGCTGCAACCACTGATGATGGGGGCAGGCACTGGGAAGTTCCAGACTGGACTCAGCAGCAGAGGGGAACTGGATTCAGGAACACATGGCTTGGGATCAAAGGCAAAATGGACAGATTCCTCCTCAGGTGCCAATCACTGAAGAAAAGGCTTGACCCTCGTGATCCCTCAGCTTTGTACCAGATATGACAGATGGAATGGAACCTCTTGTTCGTCACTTTAGACTGAAGTCTAGGCTTGACCCTCATGATCCATCAGCTTTATACTGAGTATAACATAGATGGAATGGAATCCCTTGTTGGTCGGTTTAACACTTGTCCTGTCTGCTCCTCCCTGCAGGTGCCAATTCTTACTTACTACATCCCAGCACTGGGCACAAGCTCTAGCAGTGATCTTACAGCAAGTGCCTTTCTAGTCACCTGTTCTGGGTAGTAAATAAACACTAGTGTTATCATTGCTAGAAGCAGCCACTGTCTGTGAGCACATTTGATTAGCTTTGGAAAGTGCTGTCACTGAGAAAAGACTGAGCTGAGAAGTAAATTCACTGGACAGAACCACTTCTGTTCTGGCTCGAACCAGGACACATGGAAAGCAGTGTATGCTGTGAGTATGCCTGATATTTTGCTAGGCCAGTTTTCCAGGGGCTGAGGGAAGAGCAAGGCTGACTCATCTGTGACTCTGCTCTGGGTAATGAAGGATGTGGGGAGCTCCTGGTGTGCAGCCTCTCTGTGACAGGAACCCTGTCCACGTGCTGGCTGGGTTTTACTGCTCTTGCTTCATTTCCAAAGACTTGGAACAGATCAAAAGCACCAGTTTACTATAAAGAGAAGTTATTCAGGCTCCAATAAAAGACAGCATAAAACCTTTTTGCAGTCCCTCTCATAAATATAGCATGGCCTGGCCATGCTGGTTCAGCTTGGTTCAAAAAAGTGCCCTGCATCTTTTCCCTGCTTTCTCTTCAAAGCTCTGGGTGACTCTTACCTATCCACTATCAAAACAGTTTCTCCACAAGGAGAACTATTCTCAAAACAATTTCTCCACAAGGAGAATTATTCCTTTTACTCCCCGTTTCCTTCAAGAAACCACCCTGTAAGCAGTGTCAAGGGGCTTGACACTAGCTCCTTATGATGAGTATTTGTGGTAGTAATTGTTTGGTGTTTCTGCTTCAGATACCACAGCAAAAGCAAGATACCACAGCACCAGCACTTCCAGGTCACCTCTGCTGAAATAGCTAGGATTAGAAGTAGGATTTCCTATGTCTATACTTTTCTTTACTAGATCTTAATTATAAACCTATTAAAACTCCATACTCTGATTAAGAGACAATGATAATTTGAAAGATGCAGTTCCATTTCCCTGCACCACCACCAGGTTCACTCATCCATCTTGAAAAAGAAAAGGAAAAAAGGGGACCAAAAAGGAAAGCTACAATGTTACATAGAATTAAAGGCACCTCCCACCACATGCAGGTCTCTCACAGAATATTTGTGGGATGATGGCATGTGTCTTTTCTTCTCATTTTAATTTGTTGTGAAGAGGATTTTTAAAGGTTTGATGGCTGATTTGAGTCAGAATCTTTATTAGCTAGCCCCTACCTGCCTGCTTTTGAAGAGCAAGCAGGGAATACAGTCTTGATTTATTTGTTCCCTGTCCAAATGGAGGCAAGTATTAGACCCACATGTTCTCAAAAAGAATGCAAATACATCCCTTCATTTAATCTCTTTGTTAATATTTGTTTTGGTAAATCGATAAGATTTTTGGCATCAGGATTTAAGACTACAGCTTGATGCTTGGGCTGATAAGTTAGTGAGGCAGGGGAGGGACTGTTTATTCTTGGCAGTTTGTGACAGAATTGATGAAAAGCCTAAAAAAAGATCTGTTTCTTTTATAAAGATGTTGGTGCTGTGTAAGCAACAGTCCACACATTTCATCTGCTTGTTATGTTGCTGGTCTTTCATGAGCTGCAAACCCCCACTGCTGTAAGCAGTAGTAACAGCAATCCCTAGCCCACTAGCACCAGATCCCTAAATACTTGTCATGCGCATCCTAGTCCTAAAGTGGAAAACACAGCAGTGGCTGATTTTTTTCAGCTTGATTTTAAACTCTCAGCCAACAAAAACCTTTGTTTCCTGCCTGTATTTTGTAAGGTAGAAAATTCTGACTGAGTTAATGCCACCTTAAAGGAGCCAAAAACTAACTTTTGACTTTGTGTCTTTCAAGCTAGAAAACTCTAAAGACTAAGATTATTTTTTGTCAGGACAAAGAGCAGAAAATAATCTCTGGAGTTCTGTCAAGCAAGTCTCTTGCCCCTTGTGAGAGCTCAGCCTTTGGTGACTACATTTGGGTTGGACACTATCTGAACCAGCCCACTGGGAGGGAAGGAACATGGCTTGGAAAGGGCCACTTCATTCTTCTGAAAGTGTTCTGGCACTTTAACCTGTCTTTGGGTATCATTTTGCAATAAAGAGCTCCTCATTAGAGAGATTAGATTTGGTGCCTTTGTTTTGGCCAGTATACTGGTAGCCTTTTGGGGCACAGGGAAGGAATTTTGCTCTTGTCATGGCTGAGTGCTGAGGTTTGAGGGGTTTTTTGTTTGATATTCCCCTCTCCCCCCCTTTTTTTTCCCCCTGGAAAAGTATAGAATATAGAATTGTTTTCATTGGAAGAAACCTTCAAGATCATCAAGACCAACCATTAACCCAGCACTTCCAGGTCACCACTAAATCATGTTTCTCAGCATCACATGTACATATCTTTTACACATCTCAAGAAATGGTAAACCCCTCACTTCCTTGTTTCAGAACTTGAAAACCCTTTGAGGGAAGATTTTTTTTTTTCCTAATATCCAACCTAAGCCTCCCCTGGTGCAGCTTGAAACCATTTCATTTTGTCCTATTGCTTCTTACTTGAGAAAAGAGACCTATCCCCACCTTGCTCCATCCTCCTTTCAGATATTTGTAAAAAGCAAGAAAGTCTTCCCTGAACCTCCTTTCCTCTAAGCTTGCTCCGTATCTAGTAAGTAAAGCTTCTAATTTGTGTGACTAAAGCTGGCTGGTGCCCAGCAGAAGGACCTGGTTTCCTGGCAGATGACATTTTAAAGTGAAAGAGTTGCAGTCACAAAGTGTTTTTCTCACACCGAGTTGAACTTGTTTCATCTTGTGTCTGTTGCCTCTTGCCCTTTCGATATGCAGTTCCAAGAAGAGGCTTATTCAGTATTTGCAGACAGCATGTCTCCCCTTCCCTATCACTCCTTTTGGCTGACCATGCCTCAGCTTCTCCTCATAAACTATGTGTGCCAGCCTGTTTGATACCTTTGCTAGGTTAACTCCAGAGTGACAACATAGTTCTTGCACTACAGTGGCCAAAAGTGGATACAGCACTCCAGTTGTGGTCTCAAAACTGCAGACTAGTTCTTTGCTCTTGTGAGTGCCAGGATGCTGTTGGCCATCCTTGCTACCAAGGGTGCATTACTGGCTCCTGGACCTCTAGACCTTATTTGCAAAGCTGTTTTCCAGCCAGTCAGACCTCAGCCTATCTCGTGCGTGGGGTTATTTCTCACCAGAATTTGGCTTAGTGTTTCACTTTGTTCAAGTTCATGTTGAAGTTCATTTCAGCCTTCTCCAGCCTTGTCTCCAGTATACTGACTGCTTTCCTCTTTTGACATACCTGAGAATTTGCAGAAAGCATCTTCATCCCCCTCATCAAGGCTGCTACTAAAGATGCTGAATGATACTGGCCCACAATAGATCTTTGAGAGACTCTACAGGTAAGTAGCCATTTGGACCTCAGACTGTCCTTGGAGCCTGATGGTTCAGATGATTTTCCACTCAGGTCCTTGTCCCCTCATTCAGTCCACCTCTCACCACTTTATAATCATCATTTCCAGAAGAAGGTGTGGAGTAAGTTAGAACTTAAAATAACTGCTTGGATTCTGAACAAAATGTTTTCATCACCTTGAGCAATAGGTAATTACATTAATTGTGGTGGCAACTGATGCCAAAAGCTTGTCTGGGGAATTATGAAATTGCTGCTGGTTTGCCCAGAAGTCTGCTAAATCACCATGGGAAAACTGAGGATATAGGGAGATGCAAAGCTCCTCATATAGGCTGGCTATTGAGAGAGACTTACATAATACCTGTGTCAGACTAAGGCTTGATCTTTTAAACTGATTTTAATGTTTGTATTGTATTATTTTTATCTTTTAAAACCATTTTGATAATTTAAAAGCCATTGTGCTCATTCAAAACATCATGAGCTTGTGAGCCAATCCCTGAATGTGAACATCTCACTGTTATTTGCAATGTACCTGCCAAACACATAGAAAAAGTATTGTTCTTTTTAGTCCCTGGTTATAAATATTTCCTATATGCATTAATTCTTGGAAACATACAGTATTTTTCCTTTGATTTGATTTGTAGTAATTTCTTTTCTAAAAGCGGATGCTGTAATTATCCCAATGCAGTAAACTGGGAGAAGGAATGACCACAGAAATGTAGTGATAGGACTAGGTGGAATGAAGCAAAACTGAAAGTGGGTAGGTTCAGATTGGATGGTTGGAAGAAATTCTTCACCATGAGGGTGGTGAGACACTAGAACAGGTTACCCAGGGAGGTGGTGGAAGCTAAATGTGGCTCTGAGCAACCTGATCTAGTGTGCGGTGTCCCTGCCCATGGCAGTGGGGTTGGAACTAGATGATTTTTGAGGCCACTTCCAACCCTGACAGTTCTGTGATTTGTGAAATCAAGTGATATTAAGGGAAGATATAATAAAAGATTACAAAGCCATCATGAAAAGTTCCTCATAACTCATTTCTTCCAGAATATTTCAGAATTATTTTTAACTCCCTTAGATGTTGCTCTTGCTGATTTCTCTGTGTTATATATAGAATCAGCCCTTTCAGAGAAGGGACTCATGATTTTAGATGCCACTATTTTGATTGCTCAAACCCAGACATTTTACCGGAGGTCTGCTCATCAAAAGGTAATACTCATCACTCTCTAGCAACCGTTTCACAGAATCGCTGAACTTTAGATGTTGGAAGGGACCTCCAGAGATCATCGAGTCCAACTCCCCTGCCAAGGAAGGATCCCCTAGGCTAGTTCGTACAGGAATGCATCCAGGTGAGTTTTGAAAGTCTCCAGGGAAGGAGACTCCACAACCTCTCTGGGGAGCCTGTTCCAGTGCTCTGTCACCCTGACTGTAAAGAAGTTTCTCCTCATGTTGAGGTGAAACCTTCTATGTTTCAGTTTGTAGCCATTACTCCATGGCTTACTGCTGCTGACCACTGAAAAGAGATTGGCCCCATCCACTTGACACTCACCCCTCAGATATTTGTACACAGTGATAAGTTCTCCTCTCAGTCTTCTCCAGACTGAACAGCCCCAGGTTTCTCAGTCATTTCCACAGACATTTTGAAAAGAGTAATTACATGTCTCTTCCCAGCTACTGAGATAATAAGTGGGGCTATTAACCTATCTCCTACACCTACAGTGATCCTGGGGATGTTCACATCTGACTTTTGTCTGTGGCTGAAGCGTTGCCAGACAATGGAGAAGCCAGGCTCTGGAGTTTAGAAACGTTTAGGATGATTAAAATGACAATCAGGAACCTGCTTTCAGGTGCTCAAGCTCTATGCAATATGAGTTGGATGAACAGTTCCAGGTCCTCTGAGGCTTATGGTGCCATGCCCCCCCCCCCCATGTAGAATCATAGAATTATCTGGGCTGGAAAGGACCTCTAGAGGTCATCCGGTCCAGCCTCCCTATATTCAGTAGGGACATCTCCACTAGACCAGGTCACCCAGGGCCCTGGCAAGCCTCACCTTGAATGTCTCAAGGGAGAGGGCCTCAACCACCTCCCTGGGCAACCTGTTCCAGTGCTCCACCACCCTCATAGTAAAGAGCTTGTTCCTAACATCCAATGTAAGAGGTCTCCAAACTGCCTAGCTTGGAAAACCAGTGCTGCACACTGCATCTCTGCTTGGCCACCTTCAGTCCAGTGCATATTGCATGGGGGAGTGTCTCCAGCCACCTCGTGACTCAGGCTGCAGCTGAGATGTTGTCAACGGTTTATAGGGCAGACAGAATTAGTTCTTTTACTCTCAAAGGCAGTAAAATAATAACACTCTTGCTGAACTGGAGAGGAATGCAGAAAGCATATGCAAAGACGTGCAGGAAAGAACAAATATAGAATACATGAATCCTTAACACCTCATACAGTTACAGGATACGTGAAAATTCCCCCTAAACCTTCCCCCCAGTCAAACCAAACAGTCAACCCCCAGTGCTCATTTTCTTCTCCCCCTGCCATTGTCTCTTGTTAGGCCCAAGCAGGCCCATAATTGTGCAGCAAGAAATTTGCTGCAGCCTTGAAAGCCACAGGCAGGTTACTGCCCCATACCTACCCAGATACGACTCCCTCCGGAGAGATGACGGAAGGGAGAGAGAAGAGAAAGATTTGGCTTTGCTGCCCACTCATAAAGTGATAGCAGGATTATGAGATTGAGTAACAAAACCATGATTTCTAGGCTCCACTTCTTGGACCTCTCTGGTCCTCCTGGAGAACTCTGCGGCTCTCTTAAGGCCACCTGGGCCAAACTACCACAGACATGACTGAGAGGTCTCAGCTGGGGTTTAGCATTCAAGCAAGCACCAAACCCAGCATCTGTTGCCTAGTGCAAAAAGAGAGATGAAGAAAACTAATCAGTGAGTTTGGAACAGCTGAAGAAACTTATGGAGAATTGGAAATGCACAAAGAGGAAAAAAATAAACCAAACTCGACCCCAAACAAACACAAAAAGCGAAGGAGCATGGAAGTCAGACAGACCTTTCCAAATTTCAGAGACACATGGGGCAGTAGATGGGTGGATTTCCCTTGCCCCCCCCCCCCCCCATTAAACTAGAGGCACAGATACATGTCAATTTTCTGCAGTGAAAAAGACAGGGCAATAGCAGACCCAGAACCCAAATATAGCTGCTTCTACACTTAGATACTATGTACTGCAGCTTGATGATGGTTGCCAGAGAAACCCATTTATGTTGTTGAATAAGGTTGTGCTGTCCCTGCTTTATCCTCTCCCACATAAGGAACTTTTTAAAAAGTGAAGGTTTAGTAGAGAGATGAACTATGGGGGAATGTGCTGCTTATGGAGGCAGTAAGTGTTTGGATATCAGCTCTGTCTGTGTGCTTTTCCAACGTGGGACACAGTGAAACAGCTCAAGGTCTGTCTACAGGACTATAGAAAGGCAGCACTGTTAGCTTGGTCTGAGCTCTTCTGTCTCAGGTGTGGGGGTGTGTTCTTTCATGACACACTCAGCCAAACTTCTGCCAATTTCTTGAGTTCAGCAAGGGCTGAACTTTTTAACAGTTACGAGGTGTTGGATTACTTCATGACTGCATAACTTTTCATAGTCATGCATTCTTCCCTGAAAAGCACTAGAACCAGACATGTCAATGAAGCATGTGAACTGAAAGCACTATCAATGATCTTGGATTGTCCCTCTTTCCAGAAGATGCAACTTAGACTGACTAGGCTGTCAGCAGATGAAGATAGAAATCAGCCGTATTAAAGAGTGGGACTTGCACACTGAGACTCAGCAAAGCTGCCAAGGGCACAAGGGAACTGGGCTACAGGTAGCCTACAGATGGGCAAGAGCTCTGCAGCCTGGGAGTCAGATGACCTCAGCAGGGTGAAAATACAGGCCTACAAGATCATCAGCTTTGCAGAGCAGACATGTGGGAGTTCAGTAACTATTGAGGCTCCTCTGGTATGAGAAGGTGCATGAATGAGTCTGGTTTCCTGGACTCAGCTAGATTTTCTTTCTCTCTACCACATCCTATCCAGAACTGTGTTGCAACACTCAGTTGAATCTTCACCTTTTCCTAGGTTTGATTTCAGCAGTTTGTGTTTTACCCACAGTTCTTTGGTCACCAGAACCAACCTGCTCTACCTCATAGCCTTATCTGCAAGGAATTGATTGGCTCGATGGGCCAATATCAATGGGATGAGCTTCAACAAGGCCAAATGCCAGGTCCTGCACTTGGGCCACAACAACCCCAAGCAATGTTATAGGCAGTGTGGCTGGAAGGTTGTCAGGCAGAAAGGGACCTGGGGGTTGTAATAGACAAACAACTAAATATGAGCAAACAGTGTGCCCAGTTGGCAAAGAAGACCAATGGCATCCTGTGAACTGAGTAGTACCTCGGTCAAGATGAAGAACAAAAGTGCAGTTCTCTGATACTTTCTTTCTGTAAAGCCCTGTGAGCTTTTGTGAGGCTGGGGGCCTTACAGACTTCTTTTTAAAGGAAGCACACATAGTATTTCCTTTGGGACTTCCTTTTTAGCTCTGGGATTAGCTTGTTCTGATTGCTTATTGATTAAGTCCTATTGACAAAGGTTTCAGCAAAGCACTGAATGGGAAAGGAACTAAACCAACAAGCAACAAGGCTGAAAATAGAGCCATAGAAAATAAAAAGTATTGATCTCCAGAAATATTTGCCCTGGCTGGAGAGCAGCAAAGCAACAGGGAAAAAAAATGACATGGCTCCTGTTCACAGCAGAAGCTTCTTTTAAATGGGAAAAATAAGTCAGAGAGGTGAATGATACTAAACTAATGAGAGTGCAGGGAAAAAAACCCAAACAACCAAAACCCAATGAAACAAAATGAAACAAAAACCCAACAGAAATTAGGAAATAATATGCATAGCTTAAGCTAAGCTGCTAAGCAGAGGGTGTAAATTCTCCACGATGACTTGTATGCTGCCCTTGGAAACCACTCACAGTTGGGCAGATCAATAGTATAGTGACAATTAGATATCAAGGAGAAGGAAAATGGTATAGAAACATCATGACCAGATTGTTAGAAATACGTGAACATGAGGAATGGAGGTGGAAATAGTATTTTGAGAGCTTGCTACTGGAATTTTCTTCCTCCCAATGAAACTGGCCTTATTTCTTCCGAAAGGTGTCTTCATGGCTTCTTAAAGCAGCTTCAGACATTTCCCTTGCTGCTAGCTTAATGTTTCCTCTCATTTTTTCCCCACTGCTTAGAATCTCCACATGGCTTCCTCTACCAGTTAAATATATGGAAGGTGACCTTTGGTTTTCACATCTTTCCTTTCTCACAGGATTTGTATTTTAAAACCTGCTGACACAGTGCCAATCTGGGTGCTTGTTGCACACTCTTTTCTGCCTGAGATGCCTAAAAAGACAGTAAATCACTTCTTTTCTTCATTCCTCCTTCACACAATGACTTCTGCAGTAAGACCCTGACACTTTATTAGAGTTGCTAGGCACTGCTGTAGCACTGGTAATTATAATACAGCACAACGCACAACCCCAGAACGTGTTTGAAATTGCTGCTTCTCTCAGCAAATACCTGCAGAAATACATCGAGGGTTTTACCCCCACCCAGTGCAGTTTCCTAGCTCAGAAAAAAAAACTACCTGCAGCCTTTTTGTATTACTGTCTCCTCGGTTACTTTCATTATTGAATTTCTTTCTTCAAGCTTTCAAAAGTCAGTGGTTAACAGTACTTTTCTCCTAACTTTCTGGCTCTCATCTTTGTGAGCAGGCAGCAGCTGTTCTCTTTCAATTTACAAAAGGACAAAAGGTTTCCACAGGCTTGCTACTCTACCTACACACTTGGGAAGCATAGAAGAGAGAGAGATAGCGCTGAAGCACGAGATCTGTTAACAATTATTTCCTTCACAAGGGCATGAGAAAATCTAATTCTCTATGTGATGTTGATCACAAGCTCCCAAGTCCTCCTTCAGCAGAGGGAAGAGCTGAGATAACTCTTAGCTTTGCAGCCATACTTTCTCTTGCTGTCACTCTAACTAGATTTAACCACTGCCAAGCTTTAGACAAGTCTTTCAGCAAGTGCCAGCAGAAAGCATTAGTTGTAACAAGGGCTCTAATTCTGTTTTCACAGTGGTGAAATGAAACAGGAGCGTGTCTCACCCTTGGAAGCCTCTAAAAGCAGTGTCTGTGGCTTTGCTTTAAACTGCAGGTAAGGACTTCTGAGGTTTTCAGTCAGCCAAAATTAGAATGTAGTGCAACAGAGGGGTCACAGTCCCCCTGCTCCTTTAAAAAAATGAATGGGGAGTCTGTCCTGTACCAGTCAAACAAGAAGCATGCTTTACTTCCCCGATGTGCCAGCTGAATTCACTGTAGTAGTTTCTCCTAAAGTCAGAACTAAACCTCCCCCAGTGCAACCTGAGGCCATCTCCTCTTGTCCAATCTCTTGTAACTTAAGAGAAGTAACCGATCCCCTCCTCACTACAACCTCCTTTCAGGTAGCTGCAGAGAATGAGAAGGTCTCCCCTCAGCCTCCTCTTCTACAGGCTGAACAACCCAACTTCCCACAGCTGCTTTGTGTAAGACTTGTTCTCTTGAACCCTCACCAGCCTTGTTCCCATTCTTTGGATGCTCTCCAGCACCTCAATGTCCTCTTTGTAGAGAGAGGCCCCAAACTGAACCCAGACCTCAAGGTGCAGCCTCACCAGTGCTGAGTATAGAGGAATAATCATTTCTCTAGTACTGCTGGCCACACTATTGCTGATACAAGACTCAATGACATCAAAGGTCTTATCCAAAATAAATGATTCTACGATTTGACTCCCTCAATAAGCTCTTTGACTTATTCAAAAAACTAACTTGAAGGGTACCTTGGGAAAAAAGCCCTTAAAAATAAAAGGGTTCAGGAAGGTTGGACCTACTTCAAGAAAGAAATCTTGAAGGCACAGAAACGGGCTGTGCTGAAGTGTGGAAAGCAGAGCTGGTGGGGAAGATGACCAGCCTGGATGGGCAAGGGACTTGTGAAGGAATTAAGGCAAAAAAGGAAGGCATATCACCTTTGCAAAGAGGGTGAGGTAATTCAGGAAAAAAAATAAGGATGTTGGTAGGTCGTGTGGGAAGAAAGTTCGAGAGAGCAAAAGCCCAGTTAGAACTTAGACTAGCCTCTGTTGTGACTGATAACAAGAAGTGTTTCTATAAATATATGACAAAAAGAGGGGCAAGGATAAACCTCCACTCTTTATTGGACAAGGAGAGGAATGTAGTAACTAGAGATGAGGATAAGGCAGAGATGTTTAGCACCATCTTTGCCTCAATTTTCAGTAGTAAGGCAGGTTGTCCTCAGGACAGCTGCCTTCTGAGTTGGAGTCAGGAAGCAGAGCGGCCTCCCTATAATCCAGGACAAAGTAGTTAGGGACTTGTTAAGCCTCCAAATCCATGGGACCAGATGGGATCCATTCTAAGGTGTTGAGAGAGAAGGCAGATGAGCTGGCCAAGCCACTCTCCATCATTTGTTAACAGTCATGGCTCACTGGAGAGGTCCCTGATGACTGGAAGCTGGCCGGTGTGATGCTCATCCACAAGAAGGGTTGAAAGTAGGATGCAGGAAATTACAGACCTATCAGCCTGACCTCAGTGCCAGGCAAGATAACGGAGCAAATCATCCTGAGTGCAATCACAGAGCAACTACGGGATGGCCAGGGGATCAGGCCCAGCCAGCACGAATTTAGGAGGGGCAGGTCCTGCTTGACCAAATTGATCTCTTTTTATGACCAGGTTACCCACTTGGTGGATGTGAGGAAGGCTGTGGATGTAGTTTACCTGGACTTCAGCAGGGCCTTTGACACTCTCTGCCATAGCAAACTCCCCACCAAGCTGTCAGCCCATGGCTTAGACAGGGACACTCTGTGCTGGGTTAAGAACTGGCTGGATGGCTGGGCCCAGAGTGATGGTGAATGGTGCCACATTCAGTTGGCAACCAGCCAGTAGTGGTGTGCCTGAGGGATCAGTGCTGGGCCCAGTCCTGTTTAATATCTTCACTGATGATCTGGATAAGAGGACTGAGTCCAGCAGATGACACCAAGCTGGGAGCATGTGTCAATCTGTGAGAGGGCAGGAGGGCTCTGCAGGGGACCTGGACAGGCTGACAGATGGGTGCAGCCCAAACCCATAAGTTTTAACAAGTCCAATTGCTGGGTTCTGCACTTTGGCCACAACAACCCCATGCAGTGCTACAGGCTGGGGACAGAGTGGCTGGAGAGCAGCCAGGCAGAGAGAGACCTAGGGGTACTGNACAAGAGGACACAGCCTCAAACTGCACCAGGGCAGGTTTAGGCTGGATGTTAGGAAGAAGTTCTTCACAGAAAGAGTGATTGGCATTGGAATGGGCTGCCCAGGGAGGTGGTGGAGTGACCATCCCGGGAGGTGTTTAAAAGGAGACTGCATGAGGCACTTAGTGCAGTGGTTTAGTTAATTAGAAGGGTAAAGTGATAGGTTGGACTTGATGATCCTAGAGGTCTTTTCCGACCTGGTTAATTCTGTGATTATGGATAGTGTTTGAGCACAGTTGCATGATCAGCTGGAAAAGGGACACTCCTAGCCCAAGCTGGTGGTTGGCAGTGCCCCCACAGGGGACTTCATGAGGGCTCTGCACCATGATCATGTAGCCACATGACACATACGGTGATCCACATGTCCCCAGTGCAGGAACTGTGTGCCTTTCCTTGTCCAGCCCCAGTGGTGGAGCAGGCACACAACCCTTGGTGCTTGATGTGATAGATGCAGATGGAGGTTTTACACCCACAAGATGTGGGTGTATGCCTGTGATAGTGTAAAGGACTGGGAAACAACCTTTCTTCCACGGGTGTGATTACTTCAAGTTATTCTTTGGACACTAATGACTGGAGAGGGGAAATAAGAGAAAGAAAAGCGGGTAATAGACTTAGCCACAGAAGCCAACATGTTCCTACAATTTGAGCAGGGAGGGAAGGAGGGAAGGAGGGAAGGAGGGAAGGAGGGAAGGAGGGAAGGAGGGAAGGAGGGAAGGAGGGAAGGAGGGAAGGAGGGAAGGAGGGAAGGAGGGAAGGAGGGAAGGAGGGAAGGAGGGGAGGAGGGAAGGAGGGAAGGAGGGAAGGAGGGAAGGAGGGAAGGAGGGAAGGAGGGAAGTGATGCCAATCACTGTTTTCCATATCCTCCCACACAGCAACTACTTCCATTGAGCTTTTCTTTTGTAAAGGACCTTCTTTCATTGAAAAGCAAGAAATCTCAGTGAGTCTTCACTCCCAGCAGAGAAAAATGATGTGCTTTGGTAAACAGAAGTGAAGACTTATTTCTTTGCTTTGCTGGAGTGCTGCATGAGTTGGGGGCTTGGATTGGCTCAGCTCAGTGGAACTTGGCTCTACAGAGTGGGCAAGCTGGGGGTGACTCCCTAATTCAAAACTTGTCTCTTTGCCATGAGAGTGCCCTCATCCTTCCACTGAATTTAAGCAACAGGTCTTTACCAGCCCCTCAGCCCTATTACCTGCAGAGCTCCAGCTATGGAGGTGGAGAAACTGGGTGATAAAAAATGTCCTTAGACTGTGAGGGTCATACACTCCTCCCCAACAATTCAGCACTGGTGATTTCAGCTGCCTTGTAGTTCCCAGACAATGTCCGGTCAACATAACATCTCTGCCATCAAATCCACTGGAATAAGCCTTCACTTCTCCCAACTGGACGACACCTGGACTTCAACAAACTTTATACCTGGATCTGAAGTTTGCTTCTTGAACTCACTTCTACTTTTCAAATGATTTTTTTTGTTGGTTTCCAAGTAGAACAAAAGGGAATTTACATTCTCTAGCAAACGTGATCAGGGTGACAGCAGAGAAACCTAAATTTAACTTGAAAATTTTGATGACAGAGTATGAGCAATTAGCAAGGGAATCCCTGTAAAAAAACAGGTTCTTAATACAGATTTAAAGAAAAAAAAAAAAAAAAGGAAGAGCTAAGCAGGCTCCTATACTGCAGAGCAATAAAGGAACCCCACTATTTCCTATAACACTTCTGAAAGATTTTCACTGCAGAAGAAAAGAATCACAGAATTAACCAGATTGGAAAAGACCTTTGAGATCCTTGAGTCCTACCTATCACCTAACATCTTCTAATTAACTAAACCACGGCACTAAGTGCCTCATGCAGTCTCCTTTTAAACACCTCCCGGGATGGTGACTCCACCACCTCCCTGGGCAACCCATTCCAATGCCAATCGCTCTCTCTGTGGAGAACTTCTTCCTAACATCCAGCCTAAACCTGCCCTGGTGCAGTTTGAGGCTGTGTCCTCTTGTTCTGTCACTGGTTGCCTGGGAGAAGAGACCAACCCCCACCTCAACCTCCCTTCAGGTAGTTGTAGAGAGCAATGAGGCCTCCCCTGAGCCTCATCTTCTCCAGGCTGAGTAACCCCAGCTCCCTCAGCCTCTCCTCATAGGGATATGCTCCAGCCCCTTCTCTAGCCTTGGTGCCCTTCTCTGGACACGTTCAAGCACCTCAACATCTTTCTTAAATTGAGGGTCCCAGAACTGGACACAGTACTCAAGGTGTGGCCTAACCAGTGCTGAGCACAGGAGCAGAATGACTTCCCTGGTCGTGCTGCCCACACTATTCCTGATCCAGGCCAGGATGCCATTTACCTTCTTGGCTACCTGGGCACACTGCTGGCTTATGCTCAGTCAGCTGTCAGCCAGTACCCCCAGGTCCCTCTCTGCCTGGCTGCTCTCCAACCAGAAAGAAGCAAAAGATGTGTTCAAAGTATTTACTGCCTAATTCCTCAAGATATTTTCATCTTAGGAAGAAAACAGTGGAACAAATGCTAGCAGTAGGAGAGCTATTGGAGTACTGGAGACTACAGAAATGTTTGGAGGCACCTTTGTGTCAACTAAATGCTCTGACAAATTATTTTGAAAGACGCAAATACATGTATAGATTAACAGTGGTGACAGCTGTGCTGTGCTGTCCCTGCTCCGTGATTTCTTAAAGGTTGTAAAGGAAAAGTACAGAAAAGCAGTTCCACTGCAAATTGGTTTCCTTTGGCAGTTCTCATTATTGGTCATGGAGTTTGTAATGGAAAGAACATTAAGAAAGTGAAAAGGTATCTTAAAATAACTTGTTCAGCAATGAGTTCCTATTATTGGATTTCTTTATCTGAAGGCTAGCTCCGGTATTTCTCATAGCTGCAACATGCTGACTATGTGCAAATCCTTCCTGCTTTCTGTTACAACTTACTGAGTGAGCAAAAGAGCTTCTTGATAGATGGAAGTTAATGAACATACATGGAAAGACCTAATTAAATCTAAACCAGAGCCCTCTGTGGCCAAAACCACTTCTGCCCACCTGCTGAAGGGGTGAAAGCTTGGTGGAGACAAGAGGATTTCCAGGGTTTCAAAACAACAAAATGCTGCAAATACCTGGCTTAGGGGTCTAAAGGGAGAGCTTTCAAACTTAGAGGTAATTCCAAACAAAATTCCCTAAAAGAGAGAAGGAATGTTTCAAAGGATGTGGTTTCTACCACCTCTCTGAGCAACCTCTGCCTGTGTTTCACCACCCTCAGTGTAAATTATATTTAGTCTAAATCTCTCCTCTTTTAATTTAAAACCATCAGCCTTCATCTTATCACTACACTCTCTGATAAGGAGCCCCTCCCTATCTGAAGGTGGGGTCTCACCAGAGTGAAGCAGAGGGGCTGAATCTCCTCCCTCCATTTTTGATGTAGCAGTGGGTCTTCTGGGCTGAGAGCACACATTGACATCTCACGTCTAGCTTTTCATCCACCAGCATCCATAAACAGCGTGGCATTGCTCAGCCATTACATTATAGCTGTAACAGCACTCCAGAAACCACTCATGTTTTCTGCTGGATACTTCTGGGCACAGGGCAGCACATGAAAAGGGAAGTCTGTTCGTTATAGACCTTCACATCAGCAATGTGAGCTCACATCTTTCCTGTGCTCAGTGCAGGTAATTATGCCCTCCCACTGCCTTAAACAGAAATACATTCCGCTCTTTCAAACAGTCAGGTTTTGATAACTTTTTTCTGCCCACCTTAGCTCATATCAATCAGCCTTTACATAACAGTGGTATTTTTGAGGTGACACCTACTCTGCAGAGAGCTATTAGCAAAGGCTAACTTAAAGAGGAAAATCTTGAAGTGTTGCATTCTGCCTGGGGACAATATTATCACAAATAACAACATAGGTGGAAAAGCTGACCTGGAAGGAGAATTTTACACAGAAGGATCCTTGGTAGTAAGTAGGATTTAATTTCTTAAAACAGCTCCTGTCCTTAATTCTATTTTCATTTTCAAGGTACTACAGAAGAGGGCAGCATAAACTCAGTGTTTTGCATGTTGTAATAAGGCTTCTGTGATCACATCAACAGCACTGAACCTTAAATCAATGTTTCTGTTAATACACTAGGGAAGAATCTATTCAAGAGAAGAGGCAGTCTGTGAACTCTCCAGCACTTCACATTCTGGAGAATTTTCTATCCCGAATCTTTTAGAAACATTAAACAAAGAGAGAGTCTTTCACCCAACCTTTGCTGTGAATGTTGTTTACCTGGACTTCAGTAAAGGATTCGTTACCCTCCTTTGCACTTGCTCCAGCACCTCCATATCCCTCTTCTATTGAGGTGTCCCAAACTGAACACAGTACTTAAAGTGTGGCCTCACCAGAGCTGAGTACGAGCAGACAATCACCTCCCTACTCGTGCTGGACACAGCATTTCTAATTCAAGCCAG
>WAAF01013956.1:3189-23573 GCA_013400475.1 Tricholaema leucomelas
TGATTCTTGGCCTTTTCCATCTCTGTGCAGTAAAAGATGTCACAGCCTTTAGAGTAAAATATTTGTATGAGAGTTTCTTTTTACTTTTCAGAAGTGTCTTTCTAGACCTCACAGCTGTGCTGGAAATGCTTATATGATCCAAACCCATCTACATCTATTATAATCTTCTGTGTGCTTGCACAAATCCACCTTTTATCTTGTACCAATTCTGTTGTAAAAAACCAAGGTCTTTGTCATTGGAAAAGGTAACTGATAGCATCTTCAGGCCCTAAATTGGATTGGAGGAGAGATGGCACTTTCCCAGGGAGACCTGTGCCATTCAGTGCACTGCAACTGTTACAGCCAAAATCTTTGAGACAGATGAGAAATTACTAGATATCTGACAGACAGGGAAGCTAAAAGCATATGTTGAAATCATCAAATGTGTCATTCTCACCCTTTAAAACGTTGCAACTAGTCTGATGCTTACTTAAAAGGAAATAAACTGAGCATAAGTGTGACAACACGCAGGGTCTGGATACTACTTCTATAGTAAGTGAATGGTAGAAAATGTATTTCCTAGCACTATTTACTAATAATGTATTTTATTAGTCACCTATAGTTTTTATCAGTACTAAGGTCAGTTTGCTGCAGATTCAAGTTTTTCACAATCTGCACTCAAAATATCAAGGGGTCTTCTCTTAATTCCGTGTAACTCAGTTTAGCTGCTGCTGTGGTTGAAACAGGGAGCCACCCTCCAAAGAACACACATACCATTACCAAGACTTCGTTTTGATGTATTTATTTATCCATGTCAGTGGTACATTCTGGAGTTTACACTGGCCAGGAGAGTATGTCCCATATTAAAGTAATTGCTTCAAGCTACATCACTGAAACTTTGTGGGTTGCGTAATGATAATGCACTACAAAGCAGTTCTGGAATTAGAATGCATTTTCTATCCTGCATATTAAAGAATGCATCCTGACTAGGAAAAGTGTTTTCCTCTGCCTTCTCTGAAACTGTCTGAATTTCTAAGCAAAAGTTTATTCTGCTGCAATGAAGCTGAAATTGTTGCTTCTTAACCCAGCTCTTCTCTAAAAGCACTTCCTCTTTCCTAGTGTTACTTTGGACTTAAGGCTCTGTGTGTATATATATAGTTTTGAAAGGAGTGGTTGTTTCACTGACAGACAGTGGATACTTTCTAATTTACTGTATAATAGTTGGTGAGTTCTTTGGCTACACCTATACAGGATGTCAGATTGGTTACTGATTCTGAAAACAAAGAAAGAAAAAGTCACTACTGCTCTCCGTTCCTACATCCAAATTCAAACCTAGCAGATACAAACCAACCAGCCTCTCTCTGGTATTCTTTGTTGCTATATGCAGATTTTATTGTTAGGACAAGGTGTCATCTTTAAATTGTCTACAGGAAACTTATAGAATGGTTTAGGTTGGAAGGGACCTCAAAGCTCAGACGGTTCTAGCCCCCTGCCATAGGCAGTGACACCTCCCACTACAGCAGGCTTCGCAAGGCCTCATCCAAGCTGGCCTTGAACACCTTGCAGGACTATACTTAATAGTACTGTGTGTTTGCACACCTAGTAAGCACACTTGTCTAGTTTTCACACTTGTAAGGCACTTAAGTTACTGTAAAACCAATCTTTAAGTGATATGGGCATGTTCAAAGAGGGGGGAATCTCCTAGGCAGAAGGAGCAGGTCATGGCAGAGCAGTTTCAGTATGTATATGTATGGATAGGCTTGAATGAGAATTTCCATTCTGCAGTGTTTGTATACTTAGGTAATCCATGACTGCTCAGTTATGAGATCTTCTTTGCTTGCAGTCTTTGTAAATGTGAGAACACTGCACTCTGCATCAAGAACAGGATTGCCTGAGTTTGCATAGCTGCATTTAGAGGTGAACAAAACCTGGTCCTTTTTGGGGTGACGGGAGAGAATTAGTGATAATAGGAAGTGTAGTGAAGTGTAGCTTAAATACAGTGGGGATGAGTAGCAAGACCAGATAAAGGTGTGTTGTGAAAGATGGATGACTCAGGAGGCATTTTAGAAGATGGAATAAGGAAAGTGAGAGGCTTTCAGCCATTATTTTGCATGAAGTAGTGGTAGATATAAGATTTGTATGCTTGCCACTAAGGAAAAAAACCTCAATATTTACTTTCTTGCCTTTCTTGGCCCTTTCAGAGGAAGCCATTGATTCAATTTTTACATTAGGTTTAAGATCATAGAATCATAGAATCAACCAGGTTGGAAGAGACCTCCAAGCTCATAGCACCCAGCCCTAGACAATCAACCAGACCATGGCACTAAGAGCCCCAGCCAGGCTTTGCTTCAACACCTCCAGGGACGGCGACTCCACCACCTCCCTGGGCAGCCCATTCCAACGCCAATCACTCTCTCTGCCAACAACTTCCTCCTAACATCCAGCCTAGACCTGCCCTGGCACAACTTGAGACTGTGTCCCCTTCTTCTGTTGCCGGTTGCCTGGCAGAAGAGACCAACCCCACCTGATGCTATACTTTTGAACCATAAGTAAACATCAGAAACAACAACAGAATATAATAATGTTTTTGTTCCCCATAAGTAATATTCTGGGTACACATTGGTATCCTTTAGAAGGAAGGTAGCAGGACAATTGACTAATGAGGGCAAAGCTTAATCTTAAGATGCCTTCTAATAAAAGGTGACTTCTATTTTCAGTTTTGAATGGGAAAGTGGCAAGAGCTTGTTGGTTTCTTTCTATTTCTTCACTCCATTTGCTGGCAGAGTAAACATTTACTTAGAACTTCTGAAATGTGTTAAAATGTGTTGCCCTTTTGTCATTGTACATATTCAGGACAGTAGTTATCTCTTCATATTTTGAATTGTAGCTCTTGTTACATTTTAAATTGCGACTGTCTGTGGACGGAGCGGAACTGAGTCAGCAGCCAGTGCTGAAAACTGCAAACTCAGACATCAATGAAATTTCCTTTTAAACCATTTCTAGACTGTTTAGAGTTGTAACTTCCATAAATGCTCATTGCACATGAAACCTGTTTGTAGTGAATCTGTTGGATGCCATGTCTCCTCTAGGAAGTATGTATTTCCTTCTCTTATACCTCATCAACCAGACACAGGCAGGATGTATTTTCCCAAAGTAGTATTAGACTGAGGGTGTTACAGCTCATGACTATTCAACATCTACTGGTGCTTGCCACTGACTTTTCATTGATTGGATTCTGCCTTTGTCCTTGTTTTCTTTAAATGAAAGAAAATTCAATATTTGCTTGATAAATATTCTGTAGCTCTATTTTACTGAGTGGATAAGAGCTACAATGTATTTAAAGAGCTGTTGCTTGGGTGAAAGGCGCTATGTATATATGCCAATGTAACACTCTCCAGCGTTGTAAGATTTCAGATTTGCAGTTTTCATCAGATCCACAAAGTACTCCAGTGTGCCCTTTCAGGATAGGTCTGGGCTTGCCATTTGTAGCAGCACTAGCTAGAGCATTTGGTGTGAATATTTGAGTCTGAATTAGCTTCTCTAGACTCTTAGATTATAGACGAGAGTAGTTCAGCAGTGATTCAAGTCAATGTTATGCTTCAGCTGTTGCTAATAAGGACACAATCTGTGCTGTGTGAAGAGAGTCGCTGCACAGCACTCGTCTATGTAGAGGAAATCTGCAAAGAGCATAGAAAGAATTAAAACTTATTTGGATGTGTAGCTTTATAGCAGTTGGTAAAAAGTACTGTTAAGCACACAGGGGACTGCTACATGCTAACCTAGTATAGCTGACTAATTAGTAAGGATAAAGTAATAACAATAATGAAGTCTGTAATGATGGAACTGAAAGAAACCCCGTTTCTTAAGAAGGATTATACTAAGAATTTTGGATGATATAATGAACTACTTTTTTCTTTACTTAATGGTATTTATAGACTTTGAACTCACCAAGAATGCCTGATGTAAAAGAGAGTTCATAGTAAAGTGTAATTTTAGGTTATAGATGCTGTTCTGCCATCTATTTCCACAGTCCAACTTTATTTTTTCACAGGTTTGTTTTGATCAAAATTGTTGTAATTTTCATGCTTTGGGAAGAGAGAAACAATTTCAGTGTTTTTTTAATGGTTTCTAGATATTAGTACATTATTTACATAGCTTTTGTCACTGTAATTACACTTAGTATCTGTTGTGTCTCTCTTTGATCAGTCCCCTACCTCTGTTCCCTCTTCTGTATATTGTATGTTCAATACTTTCTTTTACATACTTTTCTGTTCTTTGTTTGTTTGTTTGTTTGTTTTTTCTCCCCCTGCCTCCCCCTTCCTGTTTGTCAGAGTTAATGGGACCTGAATTAGCTATAATCCGTAGGGGTCTACAGCGACTGAGGCTTAAGAAGGCAGAACAACAGAGACAGCGAGAGCTAGCTGAGGGTTCAGCACCACAGTCATCCTCCTCTGATCAGTCTTCCTCTAAGGGCTCCTCACAGGACCCTCAGACATCAGGTTGTCATTTGTCAAGGTTTCTTAAGCAGCTAACGTAGTTTATAGTCTGTGCTGCTGTTGTTTGCTGAGATGCTTCTCTTCAGAACAAGACAGTTAATGCATTTGCTGCTTGGTTTACCTTGCATGTGGTGGTGGTGGTGGTGATGATCATCACATGGTTAGGGGAAGAGTGATACTGGGAGGCTTCATTTCTCTAGCATGTTTAGATTATATAGCTGAACCATACCATATGGATGAAGTTTAGTAGGTGCATGGTATTGGATATGTGCAATGTTTGTTAGAGCAGTTAAGCAAGGAGTAGCTGTGTCCTGACTAGACTTAGGTACTTACTTGAAAATTTCATGTTAGTTGTACTGAATCATAATATTTAAGACTCTGCTTTTGTTTAGCATACATTCAAAATCCATAAAACCATTATTTTTGGTGGTCTTAAATGCTATGCTTTTAGAATAAGCATAGTGAGAGTACTCGTAACAAGGCAAAGTCCCCAGGTATGCCCTCATGCTTTGAAGACAGTGATTTTTCAGTTGGTCATCCTCATTCTCTTGCCTTACTAAAAAGTATTACAGGAAATCTTTGGAGATAGAGAAAGTTAAGGTAGAAGCATGCATATGAATAAAGAGGTAAATCCTAAAGCATAAACTTGAAGTTGCTCTGTCATGGCACCATGTAAAGAAAGAGTAAGCTGCATGCTGTGTGAAAAATCAACAGAGGTTGTGTTCCAAAGCAATGGCTTAGCAGTGTTGGTAGAATCATAAAATGGTTTAGGTTGAAAGGGACCTCACAGCTCAGCCAGTTCCAACCCCCTGCCATAGGCAGGAACCTCTCCAGCTAGAATAGGTCACTCAGGGTCTTATCCAAGCTGGCTTTGAACACCTCCAGGGACGTTGTGGAGCACAGAATCACTGAATGTGACTCTTCGATCACACTGGGTGATTCTGTGCTTCACAACCTCCCTGGGCAACCTGTGCCAGTGTCTCACCACCCTCACTGCAAAGAACTTCTTCCTAACATCTAGTTTGAATCTCCCCTCTGCCAGTATAAACTCATTACCCCTTGTCCTGTCATTACAAGACCTTGGCAGTAGTCCTTCCCCAACCTTCCTGTAGGTCCCCTTCAGATACTGGAAGGTCACTCCAAGGTCTCCTGGAAGCCTTCTCTTCTCCAGGCTGAAGACCCCCAGCTTTTGTACCCTGTCCTCATAGCAGAGCTGCTGCAGCCCTCTCAGCATCTTGGTGGCCTCCTCTGGACTGGCTCAAACAGTTCCATGTCAGTGCTTGTGCTGGGGGCTCCAGAACTGCACCCTGGACTGCAGGTGGGGTCTGAGGAGAGCAGAGCCAAGAGGCAGAATCCCCTCCCTTGCCCTGCTGCCCACACTGCTCTTGCTGCAGCCCAGCACAGGGTTGCTGTCTGGGCTGCACTCACACTGCAGGCTCCTGTTGAGCTTTTCATCAGCCCAGACCCACAGGGCCTGTTCCTCAGGGCTGCTCTCCAGACATTTGCCACCCAATTTTCCATGAGTAAATTTTGTGACAATTGAGGTGTGGCTAAATTACCGATAAGGATTGTCATACATTCACAGCTTGACTTGCTAGAGCCTTTGCAAGACAGTTGGATGTAACACTGGCTACTGCTCTTGTTACAGTAGGGAGTTGCTGAATTTTTCATAACCCTCTATGCTAGGAAATTCTGCAGTGGGTTTTCAGAATGTTGGAAACCAGTAAATCGTGGAAGGCTGTGTGCCTGTTCTAGGGGTGGTGGCCATAGGTGCTTGCTACTTCCAGGAGAACAAGAAAAACAACAGCAGCAGTGTTCTTCAGTGTGGTTGGGGATTTTTTTTCTGTCTTTGTTGTTTTTTGTTTTGTTTTTTTTTTTTTTCCTAAGCAGAGTGAACATCAGAATTTATTAACCCAAAGATATGTATTGATGCAGGCAAAACCATATCTAACACTTGCAGTCAATAGATTTTGAGCTTCCAGTAATAGATTTTGATCTTCCAACTTCTTTTGGAATGACTTCAAGCCAATTTAATTTTTTACTAGATTGTTTCCCACTGAATTGGAGTTGGGAAAAAAGTTTGTTTACAACCATATCTGCAGAATTTTTACCTGGAGGTATATCTGTGGATGTTTAATGACCTCTGAAGTGTGTGTGGTCTGAGTTTCACTTGATACTGTCTTGCTCATCTCTCTCTTAGTGCTCTTTCAAGGGTGAAGTGTAATTCTTTACTCCCAGTTTCTTGTGGGTTGGTGTACAAGACACTGGGAGTAAAGCTGACATGGATTTGAAGCTTAAAGCTGAGACAATTGCTTTGACAGCCAAAAGGAGTCAATTCATTAGGATGTTGGTTTGGGGGTTTCTTTTGCTCTGTCATGGCACCATGTAAAGCAAGGTAAGCTGCATGCTGTGTGAAAAAGCAGCAGCTGTTGTGTTGCAAAGGGATGGCTGGCAGTGTTTCTTCTGTAAGTTTTGTGGCAGTTGAGGTGTGGCTAACTTGCTGGTAAGGATTGTCGTGCCTTCACAGCTTGACTTGCTAGAGCCTGATTGCTAGAACTTGTTAGCTTTAGAGACAGTGGAAGAGTTAAAACAAGGCACTCAGATGTAAGTATTGAATGTGTTTGGTCAATTATTCTTAAAAAAAAAAGACTGAAAAAAATGTCTTTTCTACTTCTCTGTGTAAATGGAGGAAACTCCTCTTGTGCTTCATCACCTTCTTTTATGTACTCCATAGAATGCATCAGGTTGGGTGGGACCCTCGAAAGTTGTCTTGTCCACCGCCCCTGAAGTAAGCAGGGAATTCATAGAACCTTTGCATTGTCTGTATGCTTTTTTGCACCCTCAACATGGAGATTTTGTCCGTATTTGCTCATTTCATTTTTATGTGAGTTACTTTGGTTTATTCCCTTTTTTCTGGCTTCCTAAGGCTTGGTTTCGGAACGTGCATATCCACAATCGAATCACTTGGCAAACCGCAGCTCTAGGTTTTTGGTCTCTTGCGTCCTCATAGCACCAACTGTGTGACAGCTCAGTGGTAAGCTAACATTTCAGGATGGTGACAGGAGAAACAGAAGTTACTTGTTTGGGTTTTTGTTTGATTTGTCTTTGTTTGGAGAGGATTTTTGTTTGTCTGAATCAATTTCCATACAGCAACAATCTCCATGTTTTCCTGCAAGGTTGACTCTGATACTCTCTCTTGAATGAGATGTTCAGTTTTTAGGCATAACATAGCTGTAAGTTCTCAAACACAAAAACATTACACTCTACAATATGTCTGACACTGTGCAGAATAGTGTCATGGCTTCTGGCCAAGGGCTGAAAGTTCTCAGCTAAAGTTCTCTGGCAAATTTATTCTTGTAATTTTTGATTAGTTCATTAGAGACAAAGGTGATTTCTCCTGAGGTGTATTTCGATCTTAATGCTTGTATAGAAGTGATGTTCTATATCACAGAACATCACTTGTAACTGCAGACAGAAAAAATTACACCAGCCATGGAAAAAGTGGTGAGTAGAAACTGGCAAGAGCTGAAAGCTTTTACAGGTTTAGTGGAAAATTACACTGTATAGTAGTTATTGTGTCCTTTAGACTAAGGACTTGTACCAGTTACCTGAGGATTTCTAAACTGTATCTGTAAAAGTTAACCATTGCTGCTTAGAAAAAACATAGAATAGTAGAATCACAGAATGGTTTAGGTTGGAAGGGACCTCACAGCTCAGCCAGTTCCAACCCCCTGCCATAGGCAGGGACACCTCCTGCTAGAACAGGTCGCTCAAGGTCTCATCCAAGCTGGCCTTGAACAACTCCAGGGAGATCGTGGAGCACAGAATGACCCAATGTGATCTAATCACATTGGGTCATTCTGTGCTCCACGACCTCCCTGGGCAACTTGTGCCAGTGTCTCACCACCTCACTGCAGAGAACCCTTTCCTCACATCCAGTTTGAATCTCCCCTCTGCCAGTTCAAACCCATTCCCCCTCATCCTGACATTACCAGACCTTGTCAACAGTGCCTCCTCAGCCTTCCTGTAGGCCCCCTTCAGATACTGGAAGGCCACTCTAAGGTCTCCTGGAAGCTTTATCTTCTCCAGGCTGCAGAGCCCCAATGCTTGTAGCCTGTCCTCATAGCAGATGCAGTCAAAAGTTTATGTTGTTGAGTGTGAAAGTGAGTTGGCTGAGTAATGATTCACAGATTTGGCATAGAGGGTAAAAAAGAGAATTCATCCTCAAATGGCCAAGTGTCTTTGTTTCAGTGGGTACCTTTCACAAGTATGATGTCTGTTTGGCAGCTGTTTCAGCAGTAAATGCTTCATGCTTCAGATCTGTATGTCTTGGAGCCTTTGCTTAGTTATTGAGGGGATTCAGAGTTTTTGATAGTAGCTTCATGTAATTATGGAACTGTGGTAAGCTGGAGTGGTGTGGGGTTTTTTTATTACTTAGTTCCTCCAGCAAAGACTAGTTTTCACTTACACTTTGGTGGAATTCCATAGCATTTAGATCCTGTGCAGTATTTAAACAATGGTAGTGATGTGCTACTTGCAGTCTACAAGGAAACAAAACTTTATTAGCCTGCTGTTAATTGCCGCTTTGCACAGTGCTGGCATGCCATGTACACATCACCATTACCTACCTCACTCCTCCTTTTGGGAGCTTTATGTGTATTATAGGCAAGAAGGGCAGAAAGGGACCTGGGGGTGCTGGGAGAGAGGAGATGAAGATGAGGGAGCAGTGTGCCCAGGTGGCCAAGAGAGCCAATGGCATCCTGGCCTGGCTCAGGAGCAGTGTGGCCAGCAGGACAAGGGAGGTTATTCTTCCTCTGTACTCAGCACTGCTCAGGCCACACCTTGAGTGCTGTGTCCAGTTCTGGGCCCCTCAACTCAAGAGAGATGTTGAGGTACTGGAATGTGTCCAGAGGAGGGCAATGAAGCTGGTGAGGGGCCTGGAGGCCCTGTGAGGAGAGGCTGAGGGAGCTGGGGGTGTGCAACCTGGAGAAGAGGAGGCTCAGGGCAGCTCAGGACAGCTCATTGCTGTCTGCAGCTACCTGGAGGGAGGTTGTAGCCAGGTGGGGTTGGGCTCTTCTGCCGGGCAACAAGTGACAGGAAAGGGGACACAGTCTCAAGCTGTGCTGGGGGAGGTCTAGACTGGATGTTAGAAGGAAGTTGTTGCCAGAGAGAGTGATTGGCATTGGAATGGGCTGCCCAGGGAGGTGGTGGAGTTGCCATCCCTGGAGGTGTTGAAGCCAAGCCTGGATGAGGCACTTAGTGCCATGGTCTGGTTGATTGGCCAGGGCTGGGTGCTGGGTTGGACTGGCTGAGCTTGGAGGTCTCTTCCAATCTGCTTGATTCTATGATTCTATGAATTTGAGAAATGTGATTTTGAGTGCAAAAACTTTTTGCAAAAATCAGCATTACAGACTGGTGTTCTTAGGGGGTTCTGAAGTGATCAGTGTGCATCACCTTACAACAATACGCAGAGGAAAAATTGATTCGGACCGAGTTATATATTTCTCTCTTTTTATACGTAACTTTGTTTCAAAAGTCTGTATGCTGTGTTTAAAGTGGAACAAATTAAGTTCTGTGTTAGTGCTTTCTGAGAAGAACAAAGGAATGACCACAGTGCTAGTTACGAGATTGTTTGCATGTTTTGTAAACACACAGATACAGACAGGTGTCTATTTGAAGCCCAAAATACATCACTGAAAGATCACAGGCTGTACAAAGTGGTTATTCCTAGTTATTAAAACAAGTATATCATATCATAGAATCAGCCAGCTTGGAAGAGTCCTCCAAGCTCAGCCAGTCCAACCTAGCACCCAGCCCTAGCCAGTCAACCAGACCATGGCACTAAGTGCCCCAGCCAGGTTTGGCTTGCACACCTCCAGGGACAGCAACTCCACCACCAACCTGGGTAGCCCATTCTAATGCCAATCACTCTCTCTGGGAAGAACTTCCTCCTCACATCCAGCCTATGGCTCCTCTGGCACAGCTTGAGACTGTGTCCCCTTGTTCTGTTGCTGGGTGCCTGGGAGAAGAGCCCAACCCCACCTGGCTATGACCTCCCTTCAGGTAGTTCCTAAGTTAAGGTCCACTACATATACTCATTTTAGGAAGCAGATCTCTCTGCTCCAGGCCTGATTGTCACACTGGAGCCAGTGTTACAGTGATATAAAGAGGAATTTTTGTTCTAAGCAAAACATCAGAGGTGGAATACTAATACTTTGAGTCAGGTGCTGATTGCCCAAACTATCGGAGGATCCTTCAGCATGTAACTGACTTTGAAATTATCTTCTATTTTCTATTTGAGGTTGCCCAAATTTATGAATCTCCAGTTGCCTCTTTAAGTGGTGTTCCAGTTTAGAATGTACTGGTGGCATTACAACCATTGGGATATAGACCCAGTCTGTGAAGGCTCAGGTAAGAGTTTGGATTTTTGTTTGTTTTTTTAACTATATGGCACAGTTTTGGTAATACTTTTTTTTCCAAAGCTTTATCATAAATGAAAGTACTTTTTCAGAAGTTTTACAAAACAAAGCCATATATTAAAAAAAGAGGCATTTACCTGAACTTCTCTAGGCTGGTTCCATGGTCGTGTTTATTTCCCTGCCTGAGGCGTGGGGATTCAGACTGCAGTGCCACTTCAAGAGGTGCTGGTTCTCTTGTGGCTTCCAGAGACTTGGGAAAGACAAACACAACAATATACCCCAAACTGAGCTCTTTTCTTAACTACACACATCGGAATATTTGGGAAGCTTCCTCATGGTGTTTAAAAATGTTTGTGTTGCAGATGAAATGCATTCACAAAGTTGTAGGAAAACATCCACGTTATAGTGAAACGTGGGGAGGTGTAAGCCTGCACTGGCCTGGGCAACTGCCTAGAAAGCTTTTCACATCTCACTCACTGTGATTGAATGGTGCATGTGGTGAAACACAGCTACTTCTTACTTACTCTTGTATAATGTGAGGGCTTAATAAAATATGGAAGTACTGATAAGGGTAGTAAACCTAAGTTCTGTTTATACTTACAATATGCTGGTTCAGTCTTACTTCCCCTGTTCTCTTTGGTCTGAATTAAACAGCTGATGAGATTAGCGTTTCCAGCCAAATGAAATGCTCGGAGCATGATATGCCTTTTTAATAAAGGACATTTCAGCTCATAGGAAGAATTACTGTGCAAGAACAGAGGGCAGCTGAGAATCACTGTCTTTTGTTATTAGCCTTCTCAGTTTGCTGTCCAAGACCTCCCCTTCCTTTAGCACTTTTGATACAAGTTAATCCCGATCAGAGGCTCCGCAGCGATCAAAGGCAGCCTGCCCTTGAGAGAGGCAGGCAGATCGCTGTGCTGAGTTAGCTGAAACACAGCTAGGTCATGTCATGACTTGTGCACCTTTCCATGAGCTTTTTGCTCTGATGCAGGTTCTGAAACGTGGATTACTACGCCACTGGAAAAATGCCACTCTAAATACTTCTCTTGCAGCCTGATACAGTTGGAGGCATCCCTGCTCACGGCAGGGGGGTTGGACAACGTGACCTTTGAGGGGCCCTTCCAACCTGATGCGATCTCTGAATCTGTAAAATTATGTGAAAAGCAGACTTCAGTTTTGAAGAGTGAGATAGATTGAGCAGTACAAGTTTCATACTTAAGAGCTATGTTCCAAACCTAGAGTGACAAATGCAGCGGTCTGGCCTGGGTGTGTTTGGTGCAAAGTATGGACAGGGCTGAGCAAAGGTGAAGACAAAACAGGACCGATTTTATGTTGTCCAGTTATGGAAATAAAACACATAATCCATTTCCCAAAGCACACTGAGCTTCGTTCTGATTCCCAGAGTTGATTAACAATCACTCAAAATTCATTTGCCCCACACTGGAGTGCCAAAATAAAAGATGTGATGGTTTGGGTGTTCCCAACCCCTCCACTTTGGAAATCACCCAGACTAGACTCAGCCAGCTCTGGAAATGTGAATGAAGCTTATATTTACAGCTGGCACAATTTACAAGCAGATATTTACAGTACATACAGTTATAGACAGAAATAGACAAGGTAAAAGGTAATACAGAAACACAACAGCCCTCCCAGAAACCTGAGTCCCCAGGAGGAGCTCCCAACTGCCCTTCCACCTTCTCCCACTCCCCTTCCACCTTCTCCCACTCCCCTTCCTTACCCCAGATGTTGCCTTGTGCCGCAAGGAAGAATGGAGGTTGGCCAGGGGAGTTAGGAAGCAAAGTGGATTAATCAGAGAGATGGAGGGTGAGGTTAGAGAGGAAATGCAGCCCACAGCTCAGGCGAAGAGCAACTCCCTTATCTATGTTTGGGTTCTTGTTCTTATACATCTCAGCAAGCCTATGAATGAAGTAAACATCATCATTTGTTTTTCTTTCACAGCCTGTGATCTAATTCTACCTAGCTTCAAACTAGCACAGCTCAGATTCTCCTGGCCTTTGGTCTCCACTCCTTCTCCCCTGCCCTACACTAAGCATCAGTGTAATGAGGGAACAAACTGACTCCTGTACCAATGACTGGCAAGGAAGTATCATTTGAGGATATGCATTTAAATCAGCTTGTGGGTTTGGCAGGTTTTGTGGCTGTATTGCAAAATGGGTCATGCTCATGATTCTGACCTGAACTTGGAAATTAGCTTCTGTAGGAGAGAGTTTATAATTTCATTGCTTTCCTTGCACAGGATGTAAACGTATGTTAAAATTCCTTCAGCCTGCTATGACGTTGGCAGACTGTGACTCAGTTTAGAATACAGGATATTGAATCATTTTAGCTTAGCATCAGTTTGTTTATAACAGAAGATTAACAAATGGAACCAAGGTAGCCTAGCCAATAGCTTTGAAATGCTGCACTAATATATGTAAACCAGCTCATCTTAAGGTAATACAAAAGTAAGATTAGTCTTCAGAAGCAACAAGGAAAATACAGAAGATACTGAATGTTGCATCTGTCATTTTTCTGTACAATGAGTGCGGTGCTGCTGATAGTTATTAACTGGTAGTGTCCAGTTGAGGGGAGGGGAAGGGGGAAGGCATCTTAACTGTTGAGGGGTTTGATTCATTTGATTTATTTGTTTTTCTGTGATTAGATGAGCAGTTTTATAAGACTGACTGGTTTGGTACTGTGACAAACTCACGAAGACAGGTTTTCAGTCATCAGATGCCGCAGAGGTATAGCAGCTAGGAACACAGAACTACTGGATTGCCGTATGAACAGGATGTACTTTGGTGCTTTCAGGCTTTACAAACAGCCTATACCCTGTTATAGATGTAAACAGTCCCCTCTTCTACATTTGATGCTCCTGGGTATATATATTGAAGACTTTGTGGATTATGTTAAAGTATAAATGCTCTGAAGTTTGGCAGATGGTTTGAAATACTAGCGTCATTGAGTGGTTGGAGCAAAGGCTTTAGGAGTCATGGTTCTTCAGTGTTGTTCTTGACATGTTAGAAGAACATGGTAATGGATAGGCATTTTTAATATCAACATAGCAGCAAGCTTCAGGCTGTTCAGTGACTACCTAAATGAGTATGTAATGGTTTGAAACGAGTGGCTTTGCTTCTGTCATGCCTGAAAGAATGCAGTTTGGCTGGCTGCTCACAAAACAAACCCAAAGCTTCCTTATGTTGCTGCTTTTCATTTTTTTTATTTTAACCTAATATTTGATCGTGACATTGCTGTGCAGTTCTCTGCTGCTTATGTTTTAAGTTGAAATCTCGTTTTTGTTTCAGATTCTCCTTCTTCAGTGGTTAACAAACAGCTTGGATCCATGTCACTTGATGAGCAACAGGGTGCGTGTGACAGGAAATGCGCTATACGCAGCCATAGTTGATTGCAATGCTTCCTTTTAAAGTTGCCTTTCATGATGATAAACAGTCTAAAAATGCTGTTCATCTGCAAAAAGTAGAATTCTGTAAGCAGATCTGCTGGAAACTCATTAATTATTTAATCCTCAATATGAGGAACAGAGTAAGGTTAACTGTTGTTTGCCAAAGCCATCTTAATGCGTTCAACGTAGGTACAGTGAATGTCTTGTGTACTCCAGAGACATTGCAAATACTTGGTTTTACATGCAAAGTAAACCTAATTCTTGAGACAGTTTTTCTGAATGATTCTTCTTGGATCAAAATGCAAATACAAAGATTGAAGTAACTTCTAATCATATAATGCGTGCAGATTTTCTATACTTCTACAGCTTGAGTAACTCAGAAACATCTCTTACACTTCAGAGCTTCTTGACCTAGACTATTTCTGCTAAACAAGTGGTAGTGTTTCTCTGTGGATTATAGAATCATATAGAATCATAGAATCAACCAGGTTGGAAGAGACCTCCAAGCTCATCCAGTCCAACCTAGCAGCCAGCCCTGTCCAATCAACTAGACCATGGCACCAAGAGGGCTTATGGGATGGTGGTAGAAAGAACACTTGTGGGCTTTCTCTATACCCATTATTCTTCTGTCTTCAGATTGCAGAGTGGGCCAGAGGTGACCCTATTTCAACTGAACCAGTGTCACCTGTAGTGAATATTTATGTGTAAATAATTAATGGGTGATGGTAATTTAAAAATAGATCTCCATGCACTCTGCACTGTGCTTGCTTCTGTATCAAAGCCTTTGCAGAGATTTAATAGCTGCAAGCCCACAAAAGAGTTGGTTGTCTCATCTTGCTTCACCTTCTGAACTAGAATGCCATCTTGAAATCCCTTTCCTGAAAAGTAGTCTATTTGACATCTCCTGAGGTTACAGCTTATTTTAGCATGCCAGAACACTAGGGAAAAAATAAACTTTGGTTTACATTAACGAAATAAGTTAATTACGTGAAATTACATTTTGTGATTAAAGAGCCTTGAATTTCAATGTGTAGGCTTGATAATTCGTGGTCCAGTAGTCCACTCTAATAGAATGATAGAATCATATCATAGAGTCAGCCAGGTTGGAAGAGACCTCCAAGCTCAGCCAGTCCAACCTAGCACCCAGCCCTAGCCAATCAACCAGACCATGGCACTTAGTGCCCCAGCCGGGCTTTGCTTCAACACCTCTTGGGATGGAGACTCCACCAGCTCCCTGGGCAGCCCATTCCAATGCCAATCACTCTCTCTGGCAGGAACTTCCTCCTAACATCCAGCCTAGACCTCCCTTGGCTCAACTTGAGACTCTGTCCCCTTGTTCTGTTGCTGGCTGTCTGGCAGAAGAGACCAACCCCACCTGGCTACAGCCTCCCTGCAGGTAGCTGCAGACAGCAATGAGGTCTGCCCTGAGCCTCCTCTTCTGCAGGCTGCACACCCCCAGCTCCCTCAGCCTCTCCTCACAGGGCTGTGCTCCAGGCCCCTCCCCAGCCTTGCTGTCCTTCTCTGGACACCTTCCAGCACCTCAACATCTCTCTTGAATTGAGGAGCCCAGTTCCAGGCTCTTGAGCGTGAACGCATAGGAGCAGTACTTGCACTGGAATGTAGTCAGGCTTTATGCATCTTGGTTAAATTTGTTGGTGTTGAGATTTTCCAAGAGGAAAGCACTGTCGCGGTAACATGGTCTGAGCTCCGTAACAGAAGCTTTCTATTCATTTAGGTTCCTTGTAGGGTAGCAATGTTTGGTTACTTTGGTCAGTAACAGTAACTTGTTTTGTGCTGAAGCAAGTACTGCACAGCAATATCAAGTTACAGTGTAGTCATTGTTTGGCGGCTGTCTTGGACTGTTCAAGGCAGTAAGTTGTCTTTCTTTACCTATCTGGATTCCCAGTTCAAAGGTATGTTCTATCTGTACCTGTGGCAAGGAAGGTCAGCAACTCTCCAGTGATCTATTTTTGCTCTTTCACTGTCCAGTTCCTTCCTATTGACCAGTGCAGTACATTGGAACAATCAGTATTTGTACTTGTGTAAGAAGAGATGCTCAGAATCTGAACAAGCTTTTATACTGCGATGCTTGCTGATAGGTTGCCAAGAAAAAATAGAGAGGGCACCACTTTAGTTAAGAAAGAGCATGCCCTTGTTGTTCCAAGTACCTACGTGCTCCACCAGGAGATGGTGTCTTACTCAGTTTCTTTCATGAACTGAAAGCTTTCCTTTTGATCAGTTTTATTCTTACTGCAGTGTAACTGGAAGCTTTATTTTAGAGAGGCTATGAGCTTTGCAGAGAACAAGGCCCATGCCTTATGTATGGTTAGGATCGTGGTTGTAACTGCTTCATTCCCTTTCACATATAAACATTTTAACCTGTCTTTCAGAACCTTTGGGGTGGGGGGGGAGGGGTTGGTGGTGCTGGGGGGTTTTGGGTTGGCTTGTTTGGTTTATTACATTTCTCTTCTGAATGTAGAATTCTTTGGAGCAGTTGATCTCTGCCCCAATCTTGTGAGCTTCTCCTGTCAGCAGTTAAAAATATGAGCATTGATGATTAGGTTAAATTATTGTGTTTCTAGAATTTAATTGCATTATTTAATTATTATTAATAATTATTATTATTTAATTGCTATAGCCTGTGGCAGTATTGTAGCCATTACTGTTTTAATAATAGCCTTTCTTTTAGGGGGGGCATTTGTAGGTCTGTGCTTGAATCAGATGTTAGAATTGTTATTGAAGTCTGTGCTAGTATCATAGAATCACAACCAGGGGATCTGAAGCTTTTCTTTTGTAAGTGTCAGTCTCCTGCCAATACTTAAGTAGATTTGAGTCAGATTTCTGTCCTCTATAAAGCAAAGAAAACATGTCATGATTTTATCCAAACAGTCACAAGATAAAAAGCTCAGCATTCATGAAAAGCAAAGTTACCATACATAGGCTGCTGAGTGGTGTCTCATCCTAAGTAAACTCCCGTGTGAGTTCTGAGAGAGTGGCACCCATGTAGTGAGGCTGAATCTCATACACCTTACCTGATTTGTCAGTATTGCCCAAAGCCAACTTCAATCTAAATGGCAGTTGTGCCTTGCACATGCAAAGACTGTGACCATGAATTTTCCTCAAGGGTGGTGGTGAATGGATGTCATTCAGCAGTTCTGTTTTAAAGGAGCCCCACTTAACATTCTTTAACCTATGTACACAGCAGATATTTGCTGGACTTGCAGTGGTTTTCAATGTGATTGACTTGGTTGCTTTCAAACATAATAGTTTGCTTTGCAAGTTTTTACACTTAGAATCATAGAATCAGCCAGGCTGGAAGAGACCTCCAAGCTCAGCCAGTCCAACCCAGCACCCAGCCCTAGCCAATCAACCAGACCATGGCACTAAGTGCCCCAGCCAGGCTTTGCTTGAGTGCCTCTAGGGATGGTGACTCCACCACCTCCCTGGGCAGCCCATTCCAATGCCAATCACTCTCTCTGGCAGGAACTTCCTCCTAATATCCAGCCTAGACCTCCCCCAGCACAGCTTGAGACTGTGTCCCCTTGTCCTGTTGCTGCTTGCCTGACAGAAGAGCCCAACCCCACCTGGCTACAGCCTCCCTTCAGGTAGTTGTAGACAGCAATGAGCTCTGCCCTGAGCCTCCTCTTCTGCAGGCTGCACATCCCCAGCTCCCTCAGCCTCTCCTCACAGGGCTGTGCTCCAGGCCCCTCACCAGCTTCATTGTCCTTCTCTGGACACCTTCCAGCACCTCAAGATCTCTCTTGAATGGAGAAAACCAGAACTAGACACAGCACTCAAGGGGTGGCCTGAGCAGTGCTGAGCATGACTGTTCATGAGTCAGGCAAGCATTGGCTCTGCTGCCCACCTGGGCACTGCTGCCTCATCTTCAGCTACTCTCTACCTGCACCCCCAGCTCCCTCTCTGCCTGGCTGCTCTCAGCCACTCTGTCCCCAGCCTGTAGTGCTGCTTGGGGTTGTTGTGGCCAAAGTGTAGAACCCTGCACTTGGCCTTGTTCAGTCCCATCCCATTGGCCTCTGCCCACCCATCCAGCCTGGCAAGGTCACTCTGCAGGGCTCTCCTACCCTCTCAGCACCTGCTCCTAGCAAACTTAGTGATGCTGGACTCACTCCCCCTCTGCAGATTATCATTAAAGATATTGAACAGGATTGTAACAGTTGTTACAATATGAAAGTTTTTTGAAAGCCAAAGCTCTCAGACTATGAATTTACATTGTTTTTATGACTAGTTGGCAGTGAACAGCAGGTCTAAAGATACTGATAATTGACTGGGTTCTAGGTAAGAAAAGCCGTAGAGGGGATGGTGACTCTTCTAAACAGCTGAGTGTCTCTAAGTCTCATAGTCCTCCTGTCTGTTTAAGGAGGCAAAATACAGACTGCACATCACTTTGAAAAGCATGTTATATTCTTGCTACTAATAAACTTGGTAACAAAGGGGTCTGCCTATAAAGGATAATGTTGTGTGTACACAGACCTATCTGCAGTTTCCTTTACCTGCATGTTGAAGGATAACATCTCCTTTCTTTGCTCTTAGGGCATTTTTAAAGCATTTTGTGTGTTTAAACCTATTTAACTTTTTGCTTGGGCTGTAAGGGTTCTTAAATGGATATTGTATATGTTACTACCACCTTTGGCCTTTGTTAGGGTAATTAAATTACTCTTTCTAATTATAACAGCTTTATGTATGTTACTGATACCCATCCAAACTTTATCAACCCCATATTTACAGAGTGTGATAAACCACGAACAGGAACAGGAGAACCAGTTTTGAGTTTGCACTACAGCACAGAAGGAACAACTACAAGCACAATAAAACTGGACTTCACTGATGAGTGGTAAGAAGTTGATTTTGGGTTTCACTAGTACTTGATCATTACATAGAACTTACAGTCATCTAGTACAGAGATAAATTCCTTTTCCATATGGTATATGCATATTTTCAGGTGTATACAGACAGATGAAATGGCTCTAGTTAATCTAACCTGAACCTAGATTAACATGAAGTTTATGCAGGAGGGTTTGTGTGATATTTAATGTGAACCTTTTTAATGCTAACATAATTTGAAACGTTCTATCTTCATCAAACCCTAGCATAGTGTCAGTGTTTCCTATTTTACTAAAGTAGAGGAGTGATGGATAGGTTGTCCAGGGTCTAGCACTTGAGATTTAATTCTCTGCTCTACCAGACTGCTCATATTTTTCCTTATGTGTCACTGTTCTCAAGTTGCCAAACTGTAAAGGCAGTATTTCAATCAGTGTTTCTGTCTAAGGAGTGTTGATAAAAGCATATGGTTAAGAGACCAACTTTGTGGACTGCTTAGATCTCACAGTGGTGGTATCCTTTTCACATAATAAATATATATGCTGTCTATAACTGCCCTAACTTGAATTGGCATTGAAGCCTTATCGCTAAAGCATCTTAGCATCTCTCAAAGTAACCACAATATTAAGAAACCAGTAGAATATAGAAGGAGCGAAGGTGAGGGACAGGTAGATTATTTGTTAGAAAAACCTGTAACTGGGGAAGCAAAGACTACTAAACTTAACTACTAAAACTTAACTTCATGTAGATATTCTGTATAACAGCAAGTATTTTAACAAATCTCTTGGGTGAGCACCATGTGAACAAGAAACATCAAATGTAACAGGAGGAGAGTGAAGGACTTCTTATTTTAAAATGCTAATGATAGTAATATCATAGTCTCACAGTATCATCAGGGTTGGAAGAGACCTCACAGATCATCAAGTCCAACCCTTCACCACAGAGCTCAAGGCTAGACCATGGCACCAAGTGCCACGTCCAATCCTGCCTTGAACAGCTCCAGGGACGGCGACTCCACCACCTCCCTGGGCAGCCCATTCCAGTAGCCAATGACTCTCTCAGTGAAGAACTTTCTCCTCACCTCAAGCCTAAACTTCCCCCGGCACAGCCTGAGGCTGTGTCCTCTCGTTCTGGTGCTGGCTGCCTGAGAGAAGAGAGCAACCTCCCCCTGGCTACAACCACCCCTCAGGTAGTTGTAGGCAGCAATAAGGTCTGCCCTGAGCCTCCTCTTCTCCAGGCTGAACAATC